>LGRX02012249.1:0-15451 GCA_001247695.2 Cymbomonas tetramitiformis
GGGAAATCAGGTGGTCTGCCTGTGCACACCAGGCGAGGAGCCTTCTGTGATGGAGGCCGTGTCCAGTGTGCTTCCAGAGCTGCCGATCTATGCCCCAGGTGCTCCACGCGCCCTATTCGCCCGCCTCCTCCTTGATCTACGCCCCAGGCGCTCCACGCGCCCTATTCGCCCGCTTCCTTCTTGATCTACGCCCCAGGCGCTCCACGCGTCTTCCCCTTTCTCATGATCTCGCCCCAGGCGCTCCACGCCCTATTCGCCACCTCCTCCTTGATCTCGCCCCAGGCGCTCACGCGCCCTATTCGCCCGCTTCCTCATGATCTCGCCCAGGCGCTCACGCGCCCTATTCGCCCGCCCAACTCCTCCTTGATCCTCGCCCCAGGTGCTCCACGCGCCCCTATTCGCCCGCTTCCTCCTTGATCCTACGCCCCAGGCTCCACGCCTATTAGCCTCGCTTCCTCACTTGATCTACGCCCAGGCGCTCCAGCGCCCCTGTTGCCCGCTTCCTCCCTTGATCTACGCCCCAGGCGCTCACGCCCTATTCGCCGCTTCCTCACTTGATCTATGCCCCAGGCGCTCACGCGCCCTGTGTCCCTTCCTCCTTGATCTACGCCCCAGGCGTTCCACGCGCCCCTATTCGCCCGCTTCCTCCTTGATCTCGCCCCAGGCGTTCCAGCGCCCCTATTTGCCCGCTTCCTCCTTGATCTACGCCCCAGGCGCTCCACGCGCCCTATTCGCCAACTTCCTCCTTGATCTATGCCCCAGGCGCTCCACGCCCTATATTCGCTCCCGCTTCCTCCTTGATCTACGCCCCCAGGCGTTCCACGCGCCCCTGTCGCCCGCTTCCTCCTTGATCTCGCCCCAGGCTCCACGCGCCCTATTCGCCCGCTTCCTCGCCCGTCTCGCCCCAGGCGCTCCACGCCCTATTCGCCCGCTTTCCTCATGATCTCGCCCCAGGCGCTCCACACGCGCCCCTGTTCGCCTGCTTCCTCCTTGATCGCCCCAGGCGCTCCACGCGCCCCTATTCGCCCGCTTCCTCGGATCTACGCCCCAGCTCACGCCCATTCGCCCGCTTCCTCCTTGATCTACGCCCCAGGCGCTCCACGCGCCCTATTCGCCCGCTTCCTTCTTGATCTACGCCCCAGGCGCTCCACGCGCCCTATTCGCCTGCTTCGCCTTTTGGTGTGCTTTGACCCTTGCACTTTTTGTGTAGTTGCACCCGGAGCACTGCAAGCGCTGGCCCAAGCAACACCCTGGTGGGTTCTCGTGTGGCTGCTCCAGAATAGCGCCCTCTGAGGGTAGACACCAGACGTCACCTCGCAAGATCTTGTGCAGCTCTCACAATGCTGACAGATGACTCCGAGCGTCGTGACTGCAGCCTGAGTGTGCTTGTGCAGGGAGAGCACAATCGAGTCAGGGGAGGTCATGGAGCTGGGCATTGAATCGCGCCGCCTCGATGGAAAGTACCTGGCTTGCAGTGTCCCTCCCCCTTGCGACGAGCGCCCAAGCTGCAGGCGGGGTCACTTTAATCGGTGAGGACTTCTTCCTGTCCCTTGGCCACGTGGGCATGGGATCCTGCTGGTCTGAGGGCTTCTATCATGGTTTTAAGCTTTCATGGGACAGATAAAATTTCTTCATATGAAAATTCCTTGGGCGTGTCATGGACAGGAGTGACATCAGACGCGCAGCTGGGTGGGGCTACGGTAGCGGCACTGATTGGAGAGTGGCGATACGGCCCTGCACACATTGTGATTGCTCGCCCCCCTGCTGCGACAAATCTTTGTCCCGCTACTGTTGCAACATCCTGGCGAAATGAAAAGCAAAGCCCTTACCAGAACTAAGGGCGTGAGGGAGATGCATGTGGCTACGTTTCAAGGGATGGGATCCATAATTGCATTGGTATGGATAACATTAGAAGAGCTACGAGCTTGAAAAATTCGATCCATTAGAGAACGTACGTCTTTCAAACATAGTATGGTATTTCCAGCCGTTTACAAATGGCCAAATCATCTCCAAAAGGTTTATAAGGTATATATGACAACATTTTATTTGTTGCCCTAAATGTTCTCTAGTTGTCAAGTAAAAGTCCTATTTTCAGCATGCCCCGTCTTCATTTTGTTCGTTCCTTTCCCCTTTTTAGGGAGTGAGATAAAACTTCCATGAAATTTCCTTTGCATCCATAGCGTACTGCAAATTTTGTACTTGCAATGTTGAGTATTGTAAGCCCGTTTCCTTGCTAGATTATAACAAACATATTTGAACGAATTATCCAGACTTTGCGTGTACAAAGGATCAAGAAAAAATATTTTAACAGTTTCCTTAAGTTCTCTCTAAGACGAACCCATTCTATTTATCACATGTGAGAGGTCGTCGCAACTTGACCTATCAAACATATCAACGGTGCTACAATAACTTGGATGCCTCGATGCTGTTTGAAAACTTCTATAACTAGCATGTACATTGCACCTACGATGTCCTCGTCCAGCAATAACTAAGCTACCCCGACATTTATTGGATCTTAGCAAAAAACGGGACATCACTACTGTACATACAGGTTCGTGCAAGAGTCCCATAAGTGCTCTGCAGCGGGATCCTGTCGCACCTGCATGACGAGCATTACAAACAGTCAGTCGAAGGAGAAGAAGAAACAATCATCATTAAGCACAAATTATACTGCATCGAGGAGAACGAATTGCGCACCTGTCCAAGAGAGATTCGTGCATCGTTAAAGATTTTAAACCTAAGACCCGAATGGGCCTAATACTAATGGCTGTATCCGTCACCATGACACAACCGACGCGCACTCACCACACTGTGTCACAAACTAGAAAATACTGGTAAGTCGGGGGCCTACAACCCTACGACACCGGGGTACCCGCTCAGGGTCGCCGAGCAGATATCAGCTCGACTCTGAGAAATTCACCACTGTCGACGAGAGCTTCGTTTAACGCCTACGCCTACGCCTACGCCTACGCCTGGCCACGTTTCTCGCTTTCTCCTTACGCATCCCTTGGCCACCATCCTCGGCAGTGCTTGGTGGTGTCCGGCATTTGTCCCCGGCCCACGCTCTGCACGCATGCAACCTGTGCCAATAACACCCCCGTTCCGATTTTTCCACATATCGCCTGCCCACATCACCACCCTTCCACCACCTACCTGCGTCCGGTGGTACATTCGCGACATTTGGCGGCTATGGCCCCGCACAGGTGTCGGTCGAGCGGTTACCTGGCTGGTGTCGCCCACATCCTCCTCCTCCGCCGCAACATCGAGCGCCAGATCGTGCATGCGGTATAAGTGGCTCGCTGGAACTAGCTGTATGTTGATGAGATCATGGCGTAGCACTAGATTTCACTCACATGTAGTAACGACGATCGCTTTATTTGGGAAGTTTCGCTTTGATTTGGAAGTTTTTTGAAGGTTGTCGTTATGATTTTTGGTGCCCGAATAATCACTTATAATAACATACAAATATGGTGGCTATCATTTTAATGTTCTTTTGTTCGTACCGAGCGGGTTTTAGAGGATTTTCACACGCGCCTCTTAGACGCGCGCGCCTATTAAAGCACACATTGAAAAGTGATGTTATATTTCGCATAAATGAAATAAATGAGTTTGGAGGTTATAAAGTGAGAGTAAAATGACAAAAATTAAGCACCTACATACCAATTTCGTTCTCACGTCCGCGTTTTCTTTTTCGTTTACGCCTGCAAATATGCCGGATTCCGGTGACTGTTTTTTTTTGGAGAGGGGTTCGCTGCGAACAGCCTCGAGGATCTGCGTAAGAGTGAGACGCTAGAAGTTAAGGCATGTGCGGACATATTACACCGCTTGTGCTGGACGCGGACGCGGACAATGTATTTCCGATCGCCCGCAACCGGAGCCATCTCAAAGGCTCCGGAAAGGATATTTCGGTTACTTACGACCGCATTCTCGCCTGCTTGGCGCGCTAGCTACGACCCCAAGCACGATGCCGCTTACCGCAACCTCATGGCGTGGGAGGTTTCAAAAAAGGACATGTTTGCGGACCATCTGCATGAATGCGTCACCGCACAAGAATGTGTGGCGGAGGAGGAGTACGCGTCGGATGACTCCGGTGATAACGAACAGAATGATGCGATGGACGTTCAGTGCACGTAGCCGAAACCAACAGGGGATATGTCAATTCCTACGGAGGATCGGATGCATTTGTTTGCACGGAACCATGGCTTCGTTCGTCATTCTTCAGAGAGAAAGGAGGTTCGGGACAGAGGACCTTCTCCTTTTACAATGACAGTACCGACGACGGTCTCCTGCTTATATGCAACCGATCGGGGAGTGTGATGACCCATTATTGCATACCGTCGTCCAGATGATACGTACAACGATTCATTACCACTCGAAGAGACACCGTGTGGTTCCAGCCGGCCTCGCGGGGACCCGGCGGAGGAGACCGCGGAATTCGCGGAGGAGGACTATCTATCGGATATAGTCGAAGCAGGGATAGTCAAACCACATTTCCGCCACCACCAGCTAGTCGCCCACCCATGCGGATAGTGAACAAATCTGCACCATCAGCAGACGCATCAGCAGCAGCAGCAACAACAACACCACCAGACGCAGCAGTACCCACGCCAACTGAGCTCCCAGCACCAGCAGCGGTCGCATCACCAGCACCACCATCACCAGATGCAGCAGTGCCAACGCAAACCGAGCTCTCAACAACAGCAGCAGCAGTCGCATCACCAGCAGCAACGGCAGTAGCCTCACCAGTGTGCACTCGCCATCCGCAACCCCACATCATGAGCCGCCACCGGCCGGAACAGATCCCTCACGAACTCGTGGTAGACCTGGTAAGATGGGTCTTCTCGGATATCCTGCATCTAGCAAAAGCGAAAAGGTGGCGCAGACGGTCACCGCAGTGAAATGGATGAGCACACCGCGAGGCAATCCGTTATAAACCCGCACGGACGGACACCAGTGAGAATACGGATCAGCACACCGAGGCAATCCCTATAACCCCACTCATGTCCAACCCGCTCCCTTCTGATTTGGGCGGGGTGAGCCTGCGTGCGTTGTAGGCCCCTGTGACAAAAATATATGTCACTTGGGCACAAGCACAGACGGACCAGGGAGGAGCGGCTGGGATTGTCGCGACGGCAGTTGTGCCAGGGGTCATAAGTACATCTCAGACATTCAACCGACAAATTGTACTTCTACCCAGTGGAGCAGCTAAATGGAGCTGGGTACGGAAGGGAACCCCGGAACCATTGATTGTGTTTGCTGGAAATACTGCCAGTAAGTTTAAAGCATCCTGTCGCCATATCATTGTCATGACGCCTGGAGCGCTACGCCGCTGGGAGCGTAAGAGAGGTGGCGGACGGTTTCTGGAAGACGACACCAGAGCGAAAGAGCCAGTAGTGCCATTCTCACTTCCCATCAGTGGCGCCTACGCATATTACCAAAATGGGGATAGATGATTATCGCGGAAAACAGCGAGTGCGTTCGTTTTGCGTGCTCGCCCTCGACGACGAGTCGGCGGAGTCTATGCACGCGTTGGCGCTCATGCATATACTGCAGGCGGCAGCGGACGACGGCCCTGACGCCTTTGCAGCGGCCGTTGAGACGCATGGTCCGCCTGCGGTGCTGTCGGCATCCGGCCCACCGGGCGGCATTGACGTGTCCGCCTACGGCTTCACCGTGGGCGGGGCTGTGGGTGAGGATGCTGCGGACTCTGCGGAGAAGGACGTATTGCAGGACCTCCACGAGCTGTCCGACATCAAGATGGACGCGCTGGGCGAGCGCGCGCGTCGGTGCGGCATTCGTGGGCGGGGGTGCGTGAATTAAAAATCAACCCCGGCTTACCACAACGCACGTATTGTGCCAGGGGTCAGTGGTCCACCTCAGTCGTACTACTGACAGGTCGTGCTTCTGTACGACGGGGCAGCTCGATGGAAATGGGTACCGAGAGGGACCCCAGAGCGTAGCTGGCAAGGTGTTCCGTTTGCGCGGCCGCCCTCAGCCAATCTTCGTTTCCGTCCTCCACAGCCGCTCACGGTGGGTTTCAAGAGCTTTCAGTGTTTTCTATTCAGTCTTTCATCGTCTTCAATTGTGCCATCCATCCGACTTGTGCGTTTATTGATGTCAACACTCATTTAGCTTTCCTTTCGCGCTTTTCTCGCGACTTCAGGACAAGTGGACAGAACCGAAGGATTGTACCAAACCCGGGAACATGTGTCCTCAGCTTGACATTCACAAAAATGTATACTTGGTGTGTACTATGCGGACCGTGAAGGAGCCGAATATTGCTGGTAGAATATTATTGGCATGGCTTCATCTGGAGCGCTACGCCGCTGGGAGCGTCAGCGGGGTGGTGGCTGGTTTCTGGAAGACGCCACTCGAGCGAAGGAGCCAGTAGCGCCATTTTCATTACCGATCAGTCATGCGCGCTGGAAGTATTTGACTGAGACTGACGAGTATCGGGGAATTCCATACACTGGTCGAAAGAAGAAATCGACGCCTACGAACAGTGACGATTCGGGTGCACGGTGCTGTGGCCTGGAGTAAGAAGAAGCTGTCAGATTCTGATAACGACGATGACACGGGTGCCACTGACATCAAGCATGGCACTGATACTGCCAGTCCGAAGTGGGAGTATGCCACGCCTGGCGAATATGACACCGAGGATGACGTCAGCGAGTTCGATGACCTGGTAGCTGACGATGCTGAGGAACAGGCTGAAGCTCGGAGGTTGAATAGACAGGGATCACAGTTGATCATGAATACCAAGGGTTAACTTATCTGGGTGCCACAGGGCACATCTCCGACATCACCCGTTCAGCCGGAGGATCAGCCGATCCCCGAGCAGAAGTCTGGTGCCATATCTGGGTGTACTCGAGCCCGAGGTGTGGGGACCAAATCTAAGCTGAAGAGTCAACCTGACAAGCCTGACAACATCGACAGTGATGACGAAGCTGAGTTGGCTCCCCGGAGGAAGTGGGTCAGAGGCAACTAGATAAGCTAGGGGGAAATTAATGTGTAGATTCCCTTATCAGGATTTGTATAGGTGGCAGAATATGATTGATGCCAGCCGACGTATGACAGATCCATCAGATGTTTGAAAAGGCAACAGACTATTGGGGATAGGTGAACCAGTATGCATGTTTTTAGACGGTGTTTTTCTGTTACTATTCTCGGTTTATAGACGACGGGTGACCTGCCACGTCATCATAACGCGCAGTATAATGCAGACACGTGGCAGCCACGTAGGTTGCGGTATGCGTTTATGCGGTACGGTATGCCTTCATTATGCGGTTTGCCATTGTGGTTCGAGTGATCATCGAGCAATCAACGGAGAGAGATATCTTTTTTGGATTGGGTGTGTTCATAAACACAAGCCCCGCGTCAAAAAACGCGGCTATACAACTATCATCACACGGGTATTGTTGCATGAACGGTGTATATTCGTTTAATTACAAGTAGAATGTTTGCTAGTGTTAGTAGTGTTACAATATATATATGTCGCAAAAGCCATAAGTCAGCTGGTCGTACAACATATCATAGCGTTACTATTACATTGCAAAGTACGTAAGTTGCTACCAGGCAAGCGATCTCGAATTAGTTAATTCCACGCCTTTCAGACGCCGGAAAGTAATGGTCTACTAATCTATCAGCTCCCAGTATACTCCGTCTTCGTCGTCCATTGCTTCCTCGCACATGAATATTTCGTAAGAACAACGCATACACGCGAAATGTTCGGTATGCTCATTTATCGCAACAAGATGCGAACCAGCATTAAACCATATGCGAACGTTTGCAGGAAGGTCACAATAATCGCATTTCATGACGAGTTTGCCTGAGCGTGGTCAGTTGTTAGTTGCTAGTGTCAAGCTGGGGTGGCACGATGGTGAGCGTAAGCAGCAAATGAAGGCTAAGTAAGAGGTATTGAGCTTTATACCTGCTCAACTAAGGCAATCGCAACTGATACAGTACTCGTCGAAAGGTGTCGTTTCGTCATTCTGGTACCAACAGACCAATAGGCGTACAACGTCGACTGGAATAACCATTAATCGCGGAGTCATCCACGCTTCACCCCGTGCATATTCAGCGCGATCGGGATAGCGTTCCGGCTCTGCCAATTCAAAAAACAGATAAAACCGAGTTCGTCGGGTAAAGCGCCACATAGCCATTATCAGATCATGCCTGTGAGGCATCGGCGGGCGGCGGACAGGGCGGTTTGCCATCGTTGTCAAAGTCCACTGGTGCAAATTGCATTCGGGGCATGGCATGTGCACCATCACATGGCGATGAATGGCATCTACATCGATACTGGCACGATTCCGATGCACACCAAACCTTAACACTGGAGGCATCACGAGTTTGCAGAGGCGCGTCGCTCACTCTCTGGTAGGAGGTGGCAGGGGTGGCACGAAGGTGAGCGTAAGCAGCAAATGAAGGCTAAGTAAGAGGTATTGAGCTTTTATACCTTAGTCGGAGTCGGAGTCGGACAGCAACTGTGGGACTTCGGTATCCTGCCAGAACTCGCAATCCGCGCCAATCTTGGGCCAACATTTGTCCGCGCCAATCTTATCTTGGCCAATCTTATCTTGGCCAATCTTGTGATTGTTGGTTTCATCCTATTGGTTTGCGGCATTTACCTTGAGAGGCCCAAGCCCTCCTTGGCAATATTTAAATCGCTTGAGGCCTTTAGGAGGATCATTTTCCATTTCTTCCTGGAAGACACACCGCTTCATCTTTGCATTATCAAGAATGGCGGATACTCATTACGTCCTGTTTGGGATTGTTCTTCCTTACATTCGGAAAATGCGTCAATTGCGTGAGGAATACTTTGTGCAGGCATGGGTCGAAGAACGTTTTTTGTGGGCGTTGGAAGAACAAGTTTTGACGTTTTCGGGCATGTTTGGTGATGTTTGGATGCCTGTAACTTTGGCTCACTATTTCTATGAATTACGTGATCTGCTCGAAGTCGATTGGGGGATGTTCGTGATTGGGGAAATTTCTTGCAGATATTCCCTACCTCCAACTTTGAAGCCCCATATTACGACGATGAAGGGTTCCATTGGCAAGGACCTGGCATGTCAAACAACTTCAGATTCCGGCTAGACTACATCGATTTCGACGACTTCAAAAAACGATGGCTTCGTGAATATCATTGGGCCTGGTACAACGGCTTTTACAACGAGCATGCAGATCCTCAATGGATCTACCCGTCGCGGTACGAGTTGTCTATGAGGCCTGCCTGCAGTCGATGCCGACGCGTTGATATGGATCTTACCCGTATTGGCGACGGGTACATCTGCACTGACCTTGTCGACTGTCGGCGGATGACTCGTCTTGATTTGAATTGATGGTCGAATCTCAATCGGTGGCTTTAGCCACCACCCATCTATTCTAGAAAACAATTCTTCTCGATGCGGGCAACAAAAATATCATAAGTCACGTGTATGGTACAAGCAATGGTATAAGAACCCCGATCTTCACATTTTTTATAATCATTGTATGTTACATTATTACATTATTACATTATTACATTATTCAAGAACTGTGCTTTGAGAACCGCAATCATGGCAACAAGCCCAGGTGTATAAGCGAGCATAAAATATATTGTCATCTCCATCATAGGTAACTTGATTGCGAAATCAGCCGTTGCACCAGGCCATGATCGCTTGCAACGACACGGAAACTTAGGTCCCATATTATATAGATTTCGCACTTGTCGGGCACATCCGTGTAGACGGTCAGCGATTGTAATTCTTCACGTCTAGTCGAAGGTGTTGTCAGTAAGACCTCGATTGTGCTTCGTAATGCTAGCTACACTTCTATAGGTGACCTCTGTGCCGCATCTGAAAAGGAGAAAGTGGCCGTGGGCTGTCATCAGACGGGTGGCTCTCAGAATGGTAGGAGGTGGCCGGGGTGGCACGATGGTGAGCGAAAGCAAGAAATGAAGGCTGTGTAAGAGGTATTGAGCTTTATGTATACCTTAGTCGGAGTCGGAGGACAGCAACTCTGGGATTTCGGTATCATCGGTATCCTGCCAGAACTCGCAACTCGCGCGGTCGACACATATGTATCGATGTGGGTAAGTCACTCGCATAACAAGTGAATCTGACCTTCCGCAATCAGCGCAACAGGGCCGGTCGTATTCACGATCATAGACGAATTCGTTACCATCAGCGTCATAGTCAAGGAGGTTGCGAAACCAACCGTTGCACCAGGCCCAATGGTGATCATATAACCACCGTCGGTGGAGTTCGTTAAAACTGCGATACAAATTCATACCGGAAATCCAGCTAGTCCGATTAAAGTAGGACGCCTCATTGACTCTCAAGCCGCCGACGTCGTCGTTCACAATTCTCCGAGGATGAAAAAAAAACCGCGCAAGTGTCACAGGAAACACAATGATTTCTGAGGTAAATGTGCCAGGGATATCGGGGCATGTAATGCGTACTCGTGTTTCAAGGGCCCACAGAAATCGTTCTTCTACCCATGCGTGCAAAAAGCATTCCTCGCGGGAACGGCGTCTTTCCCGGATGGCGGGAAGCACAAAACGGAAAAGGACAATGTAGTAGTCTGGCATCTGGGTGTGTCGCTCACTGGTAGGAGGTGGGGTCTATCGTGAGCGAAAGCGAGAAATGAATGCTGATGAAGATATAGGCAGGCTTTATAATGCGTGACATTTTACAAACCAACGTAAGACATGTTACATAAAAAGTACAAATCTCACCCTACTATTGTCAAAAGGTCATCTCACAATGACACAACCTCGTTGCATATCGAAGTCTATGTGTTATTCTTATTGTTATTATTCTACGTGTGCCTCTTCAAAGTAGCCAATGCACCGCGATGTGTGTGCGAGGAGCTTGGTGTCATCATCTGCGGGCACACAGAATTCACAGGTGGATAAGAATTTGTGGCCAGGATGATAGCAAGGCAATCCTGCTCAAGAAAGACATATACCTGGCCATCATTCGAGATCGAGATAATCGAGCATATGCTTAGGATATGGCGGCCAAAGCGTGCTTAACATATGGCGGCCAAAGCGTGTCAGACGAAACCAAGGACGGATTGGTTCTAACTCCAAGGCTCGACGCCACACGGGGTCGTGCCTCTCATCAAAATGTTTATGCCACATAGGCCTGTTATACTTCCTCATACACTCTGGGCATTCGCCGTTTTTGATTCTAGCAATTGCATCGCTATGTGCTTGCCTTCTCCTATCGTGCCTCGCACGGATGAAAGGCAGAACAATATCAAACAATACACGTTTCGGATCAACCGTCAGTTTCATTCGCTGTGCGTCCATGTTCTTGAAATGTTGGTAGGAGGTGGGTGGATGGTGAGCGTAAGCAAAAAATGAATAGGGATGCATAACACGCCGAAACACATACCTGGCCATCCATCTTTACTGGCTTCTATGGTGTCATCATCTGCGGGCACACAGAATTCACAGGTGGATAAGAATTTGTGGCTAGGATGATAGCAAGGCAATCCTGCTCAAGAAAGAAAGAAACAAAGAAACAAAGAAACAAACATATACCTGGTCATCAATCGAGATTGTCGGGGTGAAAATTCGGGTGACTCTGCAGTTTTAACAGATGGCGGCCAAGGCGTGTCAGACGAAAACGGGGACGGATTGGTTCTAACTCCAAGGCTCGACGCCACACGGGGTCGTGCCTCTCATGAAAATGTTTATGCCATAAATCGTTCCATCGATTCTTGTCCTCCCAAAGGTCAAAATACTTCCTCATACACTCTGGGCATTCGCCGTTTCTCATTCTAGCAACTGAATCCCTTTGCGCTTGCCTTCTCCTATCGTACCTCGCACGGATGAAGGGCAGAACAATAAAAAACAAAACATGTTTCGGATCGACCGTCAGGTTGATTCGCTGAGCGTCCATGTTCTTGGAATGTTGGTAGGAGGTGGGTGGATGGTGAGCGTAAGCAAAAAATGAACAGGGATGCCGTGAAAGCAAGTTTTATATGACCATGCAGACATGTGGTGTTTGTTCCATCCATGTGATACGCGTTCCCAAGGATTCCTTGGGCGTCCGAACAATCTGAGTGCAAGGAAAATGAACTAGGTAAAATGAGTGCAAGGAAATCAAACGTGGTAATACCACGATAGTTCAACATTAGATATTCACAATATATACTATTGTTTTACAACTTCTATATACAAGTTCATCGGACTGATCGAGTTATTCACACATCTGGTCGTCATCATCGGACAAGGACGACAAAGAGGCTTCCTCGTCCGAACTCTCACCCTCTTCAGCCTCCGCGTTCTCTTTATCCTCTTTATCCTCTTTATCCTCTAATGGCATGATTGCGTCGCGCAGTAAGAGTTTGGGTGTTCTATGCTCGGGCGGCTCAAAGCTCTTTGACATGTCGCTGGCGATGACTCGTTTGACCAACAAGTCATATTGCTCACCCGGGATCCATCGCTGTGTGCTTGCATTGATCTTTCGGCGCTCCTCTTCCGTGTCCCAGTCCCATGCTACTAATACTTCGCTTGGTGTATACGGCGCCACCTGCTTGGTACGTTGATGCAGCCGGAAACTTTCAGGTTTCGATGCCTTCTCCTTCGAAAGCCGGGAGTCTGCATTCTGGGCCTCCTTTTGGGAGGCGCTCGTGAGCTTAAATGTACCACAAGTCAACCACCGCAAACATTTTTCTCCTGCACCAGAAAGAAGATAAAAGAGATATTAGATTGACATAAAACGTTGTGATGTTAAAAGCAGGTTGCGCGCGCAATCACATCAACAAACATTTCTCACCTTTCTCATTTAGCAGCTGCTCTTGTACCTCACAAAGGTACAGATATCTCGACCATCCTCGGCTCCTTCCCAGAGCGATACGAAACGGGTATTCCGTCCGGGCAGTCTTCTCGGATTCGGGAGCAATCAACACAGCCATGCTACCTTTCTTCATCTTGCTGTAGCTCACATCGTAGTCCGGGTCGTCAGTTTCTCCCAGAATGTATTGCGCAAGATGATCTCGAGCTCGTCTTCTAATGGTATTTTTTTGTGCCCCGATGTAGATAGGACGAGGTACTGGGCGCACGTGAACCGCTACGGAGTCCCGAAGGCCCTGCACGTAATCAGCCAGTTGTGCATCCGTGTATCCACGTTCAATATCATTCGTATCAGCCATTGGCTCATCGACAATCAGTACTTCCGCATCTCGCCCGTTCGCGCTCAAAGCACCCGAAGGAACAGGCATCATGGGTCCAGTAACCTCAAAGGGAGCCTCGTGCAGCACCCACAATGTCTTCTCTTTCAGTTCGAACGTTCCTGCCGCAATGTCACGTTGCATTTGAACATACCCTTCAAGAAAAGTATTTGCGCGCTTGGCTAGAAATTGAAGCCGCTCCGCCTCCTCGGTGGTTGCGACATCTGCAAAACATAACCCGAGAAACTAAGAAGGCCACTTACATTTGAAATATGACAAATCAAATCGTAATCGCTAGCAGTGCAGTGCTTACCTCGAATGCATAAGCAAAGATTCCTCTTGCATTGAACGACAAGATCCTCGATCTCTTTCAATGGATTGCTCGTAGACTTCCTGGAAGTCGCAAGCTGCTTCGCTTGTTTCCGTGCGCTCAATTCGTTAATGGATTTAGGCTCGACAAAGCATGGTGAGCCCTCGGGCAGGCTGCTCTTAAATACCTTCACCCCACCTTCCTTTGGAAGCCAGACTGGATCGAATGAATAACGTTTCGCCTGCACTAACACGTCGCCTGTGGGGCCAGAAAAAATCTTGAAAGCATGTTGGAAGCTGACATCGCGCACTTCGTTATAGCATCCATGCATCCAGTCCTTGACATCGTGCACCTCATCGATCAGTTGACATTCCGGAACTACTCCATCCTTAAAGCAGTTCCTAGCCACCTCCATCAAATGCTCGATGTCCCAAACGTTCAGCCTCCTCAAAGCCACAGAAAACCTTGAAAACATCTGATCGATATTTTCGTGTGTATGTCCCACGATCAGATAGTTGATCTTCACCTTGCGGAATACCCCACGTTTGACCAGCATGGCACAATAAGCAATTAAGAAGTGGCTCTTATTGCTGCTTACATTGTCCAATTGTAGATACAATACTTCCGGTAACGGATGCCCACCCGATCGTCGATGCTCATGAACTCGTGCTACTGCCCGCTGTATGACGTTCGCAAGATAGTTCGAGTTGTCAGAGTAGTTATGACTGAAATTGAATTCCATAAAACGACCGATGCCTTCGATGAGTATCCCCATGCAGTGGGTATCTATCAAAGAATGCCTTATTGTCTTTGACCCAAGAGGGCATTCGACGAAAGTGAGGCAATTGTGTGGTACGTTGTGTCATGCCATCGATGATCATGGTAGTATATTTCCACCACTTCGCGTTGCCTTTTGCTGCGCTGGATTTCTGAATGTGTTTGTAGTACTTCTCCCGTTCAGCCCTTGCATCCAGTCGATGAGCTTGCAAAAGATTTTCGATTCGTACTGCAACGCAAACACATTCAGGTAAGTGGTCACGTGTATGAACAAGCAGTGGTTTCTTTCTGAACATACCTCTCATGAACAAGAGTGGGTTTTCTTTCTAACATACCTCTCATTTCGGCCGGGGCGACTTGCTTGTGAAGCTTTGCGGTCGAGCAGATCTTGCACTCCGAGAACTTGCAAATCTTCGGACACTTAAGCCACTTGAAGTGTTTTCTCCAGATCGTATACCAATATGGCTCACTGACCTTGAATCTCTCAGAACCAAAGGCTGGAAGCTCTTCGATAAACTTTTCGTAGACGTCAAGCTTTGTCATTCCTTGAGGCAGATGTGTTTCTTTCTTGTCCGGTTGATGTTGACCTTGCTCTTTGGCAATCTTCTGCAGAAAGGTTTTCGCTGCTGAAACCTTTAGAGAGTTTTTTGGAATATATGACAAGCCCTGTACTTGCACTTGTTTGCTGTTTCCGTGCAGCCTGAAAAGGAAAAAAATGTATATTATTATCATGAATCTGATGCAAAGAATGGGAGCCTACAGGAAAACTGTAAATTGGTTTACCTGTTATGTTTTCTTCCGGCAAATAAATCCTTTATTAGCTTCGTCAACCGTCCATGAGATATCGGCAAACATTTCTCATAAAACTTGCGACACACACGCTGAGAGCCAATGGCAAATTTGAGAACTGGTGCATCTTGATCTGAAAAGTCGGACGACTTTTTAAGGGTAGATATGATCCATTGTCTCTGCATTCCTTGAAGACTTTTCTCTTTAGGAGATGCCACGTTCAAGGTCAGAATTCAGAGCGAAGATCCTTAACGTCTTGTTTAGAAATATTCGACGAACATAACCTCTTACAGCGACATGAGAAATTGAACACATCATTCAATGAAGAGGGTAAAAGTAAGTCCTGCAACCGAAATGCATGCAAATTAGTTTTTTTCTAAAGTCGCCAAGCTGAAGGGTGACTCATCCGCG
>LGRX02012250.1:0-55912 GCA_001247695.2 Cymbomonas tetramitiformis
CTGGAAACCGCGTACCTCTACACGCCACTTACCTATGGCCGGGGATGAAAGCGGTACGTTGCAAGAAGCAATAGCGCAAGCTACCTCATCAGCTCCGCGCAGCAGTCGAAGGAGGACACCGAACGCCGGCGCAGCTTCATCAGCTCCGTCCAATTGCTCTGTGTAGATAGCGAATGCCTGCTTGCCACATGGAACGTATCTGTTCCAGTGGTACTTTTAGTAGCATCGGCAGTCCCTCTTAGCATGCCACGTGGAACAATCTGGAATTTCTGTTAATAGCTAGTGGTGCTAGTGTTAATAGACATGCCACGTGGAACAATCTGGAATTTCTGTTAATATCTAGTGGTGCTAGTGTTAATAGTCATGACACGTGGACGATCCGGTCAAATCTGTTAATTTATGCCCGTTTACAGTCAGCCAAGTGTTAGTATCCGGTAAAACCGTTAATCCGAGTGCCACGTGTATGATTCCTATTAAAAGTGTTAATTTTCTGTTAATATTCCTTACATGTGTAACGATCTCGCGAGGGGGGGCTATTTCAACTCCCTCCGGCACCCCTCCGATTAAGTGTTAACATTCTGTTAAAATTGTGTTAATTTAACATTCTGTTAACATTCTGTTAACATGAATTATATAATTCCTTAACTTTTTCCCAAGCCAATCATTATTTACCATCGGGATTTATACCACCACTATTAACAGTTCCTACAGTAAAACGCGGTCTATAAGAAGGCGGGCTATAAGAAACTAGCCGCTAGTTTTTTTGAATATTTTAAGAAGGTCGTTAAGAAACTAGCCGCTAGGTTACCAACTGATTGATAGCTCAATTATGCCGAATTAAGAATAAGTCCGGCACGCTAGAAAATGGCCACCGCTTTGTAATTTATACCCAAATTAAGAAGCTAGTGGGGTTGCATCCCACATATTGATAATAACAAATAGTATATATGATCGACCAAAGTCTGAACAATGAGTTCAATGTGAGCTCATCTTGATTTATTGTGTTCCAGTAATTATATGTCAACACGCGGAGTACCAATCACTAGTGCTTACATACAAGCATGCACACGCAGCTATCTAGGGGTACGCTCGGGTGACAACGGTGCCATCCAACAATATACGCTTCTGCTCTACATATTCTGAAATTTCCAGTATACCATCATCGCAAAAAGCTTTGATGTCAACCAGCTCGGTGCGCAGGTCGTTCGGAATGCGGTACGTGTCGCCTTCTGTGGCTACTATCCCGAGATCCTTGTGGGAGGACCTAGAACGCTCTAGATCCTCTCACAAGGATCACTTTTTCAATATTTTATTTAGGCGCCCCACGAGCTTTCTACAAGTCAACACCAATAAATACTTTCCACATGGGACCTATATTAAGTAGTATGGTGCGTGGTTTGACGAGAATTCATCACATATACTCCTAGCTAATGCATTTATAGCATGCCCCAACCAAATTTTGAATTGCTACGCTTTTAAAAGCTTCAAAACCGGGGTGCATCTTCCACAATTTTTCCCCAATCGTATATCGATCCTTTGCCACCATAGACATGGTATATCTCAAGGTATGCATGTATATTAATCATGTTTGGGTCAAAATACGACTTGGATAGTGTATATTGGACACATCACACGAACGCGGTCACATGGGTAAGATATACACATTCCTTAAGTATGGGAGTAATTTCGCATTTTGGGCGTAAATCTTGATCCACTGTAAGCTTTGAGGCTAGATCTTTGCCTTGGTGAGCACTTCAGTACTTTAATATGACTTCAAAGTCTCCTTGGGATTTTTGGGGGATTTTTTGAACGGTTAGAACTACCGCTAGAGGTTCTAGAATGCGATTTTCAGACCCTAATTATGATGGAAATATTGAATTTTGACGGTACTACACCATGTCATGCGCATATGCGGCGATTAATCCGGCTAGTATGATATTAAAGGGCTTACAAAATTAGTTTTGGTCATACCCTCGAGGGTTAACAACATACGCACCAACCCGAGCTCGTGCAGCAAGGCCTAGAGTTGTCGGTACCCTAGATCCTTGTGGTAGGATCTAGCATTTTAATCAAAATTATGTGAAAGCACCCACCCAAACCACAATAAGATTAAAGGTTAAACCATCGACATTTCAAGCAAAACAATGTGATAGATAATTCAAACGGGTCATAAATATTGCCCCAAAGCATATGCCGGGCCACTATATACGATATACAAGGTCGCCATGCCCAATTGCGCTAGATCCTTGTGGGAGGATCTGGATTAAGGATAGTAGCCATCTGGTAACGAAAACAGCTTGCACTTCTGGGCTTTATTTGAAGTCGGCGCTCGAAAGTAAACCATCATCTAACAAATGTTTCAAAGCCTTTAAAGACGCCTTCGCGTCAGCGTCCATACTCTAATCGATACACAATACTACGTACACAAAAAAACTGCAAAACTGCAACTGCAAACTTTGTGAGGCGCTGGGTCTAGTCTAGTAATAGTAAAACCTACTGCAGAATTAAGAAACTCCGCGCTGGAGGGAGGGTCAAACATTTACCCCCTCATAAGAACCTGAGCGCTGGATCGATTTGCGATGTGCGGTTTTAAGAATCTCAGCGCTGGAATCCGTATTTTCAAAGGACTCCGATTGGCGCTAGGAACTCAAATCTGACACCCACCCAATAAGAAGCCAGCCGCTGGCAAAATATCCCCGGCTTCTTATAGACCGCGTTTTACTGTACCCGTTAACACTTTTTAACACATAATTAACACTATTTAACACTTTATTAACAGAAATCCTCAGTGGTGTGGTTGTCTACAGCGATGGGCTGTCCTGGGGAATTCTCCGCCTCTGGGGATTCCTTGCTGTGAGGGAGCCCCTTCCTGCTTGCTTCTGCGACTGCCATCAGCAGCTCCATCGCCCTGCGATCCATGGCCAGGCCCAGAATGCTTGCCAATTCTACGTCGTTCAGGCCATCGGCCATGCGTAGCTCACTTGCGCTGTAGCCCATGGCTCGCGTCTTCTCTTCGAGGTTCACTTCTCGAGATTCTTCCTCGGCGTCTCCGTCGTCCTGGTTGCGCACCACGGTGCCCATCCTCGCTCTTCTGAACGCTCTTGACCCTTGCGTCGCCATGATGGTGGGTAGTGCCCTCAATGGTTCTCCCACCACGTTCACCACGTAGTGAGGCGCGCGGTCTGTCCTTATCACTGGCCTGGGATGCCAGCCCTTGCATATGATTGACGACACAATTCGTCCTTCTGGTCTCACCACCTTGCTCATGACGGAGCGAAACTGGTGGCTCTGGAACAAGTTGCTCCAATACGCTCGCAATCGATGTGCGTAAGCGCCTGCTTGTGCTGCATCAAAGGACACTGGTCTACCAATGACGCTGGCAATGTACGGGAACACCTCGTCCCTGATCTTGGTTCCAGTCTGTGTGACAACGGAGAAACATTTTCCAGGATATAGCCTGGAGGCCTCTGCCGCTGCAGCTGCTGGAGTGTGGACAGAAGCCTGACCACTTCATAAAATAATTTGCTGTGCCTGCCATCCAGGCCCGTGAGTGTTCCAGCAGGGGAGAGATCCTGACATGGGAACCCACATACCATGACCCACTGGCGTCCTTGAAGAGCTCCTGCTCGTATGAAGTCGGCGCTGGTGGTCTCGCGCAGATCTTGGGGTAGAGCCCCAAGCTCTATTGCACGGGGCGAGATGAGGTCAGGGTATCGTCTTAGCAATGCCGTGCACCTGGCTCTGGCAACTGTCCGACTGCTCGGGGATATGTCCTGATACAGGTAGCGATCCACCTTCATCCCACTGCGGAGCAACATTTCTAGCCCAGCACATAGGCCTCCACATGGCTCGTAGCACACCACGCCTTCCTGCCGAGCTTGCGAGAAGAATCGGCTGCCCAGCACCCTGGTGTCGACCTTCTCGGGCTTCAGGATGCGCTCACCTTCAAAGTACTCATTGCTGTACACAGCAGGGCTTCCCTCGCCGTGCGTACCTCGCGTCGGCCTAACCAGGCTCAGCGCCTTCCAAGCTGCTCTGGCTAACCTCCCAGAGTCGGTCACCAGCTCGGGCAAGTCAGTGTCGAACATGTCCCCATGATTGCATTCTAATTCCTCGTGGTAGTGCAAATCGAACAAACGATGCATTGGTCCTGTGCCCAGCTGCTCCATGGCAGCCATCCTGCAATAGTTGGCAACCTGCACCTCTGGCGTGGCCTCTTCCCCTGGGAAGGTATCCCCAGCCAACATAAAGCACAAGTGGTCACCGAAGTCCTTCGCGTGAACTTCCCCCACGCCTGCGTGTAACGCAGTCACCTTCTCCCTTTCATGCCTCGCTCCAGTCTCATCCGTCGTGGATGGCAGTGGGTAGCGAGACGGCACGTCAGCGTTGCTGTTCTTGGCGCCTGGCCGATACTTCACAGTGAAGTCGAACTCCTGCAAACTGATTGCCCAGCGTAGGTGTTGCCCTTGGAGATCGGCCTTCTCCATCAGGGTGGTGAGCGGTGAGTGGTCGGTCACCAAAGTGAAGTGGACCCCATGCAGGTACTGCCTCAGTGTGCGCACTGCCCATACCACTGCGAGCATCTCCCCTTTGAAGCTGGCGTACTGTCTCTCCGTTTTGCTCAGAGATCGGCTGATTGCCATACAAATGTACTCCTTTCCATCATCGTCCTTCTGGCCCAGCACTGCGCCAATGCCATAGGTGCTCCAATCGGTGTACAATATGAGGGGCCTGTCGTAATCGATAGGCCTCAGGCACCTCCCAGAACAGAGAGCATCCTTAAGTTCTTGAAGTGCTCGGTCTTGCTCCTTCCCCCAAGCTGCCTTGATGTCAGTGACCTCCTTCTTGAGCAGGTCATTGAGAGGGCGGGCCATCTCAGAGTAATTTGGCCCCCCTCCCTGGCTCACCCACCAGGCCCTTGTAGTAGTTCATCATGCCCAAGATCGAGCGGAGCCCAGTCTTGTCCTGAGGGCTTGGAAGCTCTTGGATGGCCTTGCATTTGGCTTCTTGCGCGCCAATGGAGTTGTGACCAATGCGATAGCCCAGAAAGTCCACCGTGGCTGCACCAAAGGTACTCTTGCCTGCATGCAAACGGATGCCAGCGTCCCCCAAGGTGCGAAGTACGTCCTCAACGTCCTTCAAATGCTGCTCAGGCGTGGAATCCGTATAGACCACTACGTCATCGACGTACGCCACCGTGCAATGCTGCAAGTGCCGTAACTCGTAGTCCATGATTCTTACGAACGCAGAAGTAGCTCCAGCTGCACCAAAAGGCATCGAGGTGTATTGGTACAACTGATTCTTCCATCAAAACGCCGTCTTGCTCCTGTCCTCTTCCGTGGCCATGGGAATCTGGTGGAAAGCTTTGGTGGCATCCAGCGTGGTCTTGAACTTAGCCTTCGCCACCTTCTGGTAGAGCTCCTCTGGTCGGTGCGGCAGCGTGTTGTCTTTGAGGGAGTGTCGATTGACACCCCTGAGGTCCACGCAGAACCTCGTCTGGGTCCACAGGCCAGTCTCGTGATCCTTCTTGCCAGCTACGACCACGTTGCTCGCATGCCTGCAATGCTTGGCTGCTGGCTCTATGAAGCCATACTCCAAAAGTTCCTTGCAATGAATATCGATGATTTCCTGCTCGCCCGGACTGTACTTCCTGGGTCTCTGGTAGGCGGCCTTGGATTCGTCTACGAAAGGAATGGAGAACGTGTTGTGCTCCGCTTTACCCTTGTAGCCTTTCAGATCGTGAGGACTGTTGGCAAAGGTGGTCTTGCACCTGCGAAGAACATTCCGCATTTCCTCCCAGTGTTCCTCCTTGAAGTCAGGATGTCCTCCAAACGTGGCATTGAGCTCAGTGTCGAGCCACGCTGCCTCGTCCTTGGTCACTGTGGTGTCACCCAGAGGTTGAAGCTCGTCCAGCACGGTGTACGGCAAGACCTCATCCTGCTCCGCGACATTGGCCACCCAGCCAGGCTCCCATTGCCTTGAGGATTGCTGAGCCTCCCAAGAAGTGCAGGGGGACGAACCCCAGGCGCTGCGTGTGGGTGACGTGACACCATAAGTAGGCGCACACTCGGTCATCTTGCCAGCGACCCACAAGATTCCGCACAAAAGCAGAAAAAATCGCAAAATTCGGTTGAAATGCGCTGCGGCTACCGGCGAGTGCGAAGCGAAGAAGCACGCCATGACTCTCCACCCCCCGTGCGCCAAGCGAGTACTCCCACCAGCAGCAGCGAAGATCACGACTGCAAGGACAAGCGCCATGTAGGCGGCTTGTGCGACGCGATGAAGGCGGAGATTGCGTCGGAGTTGCGCCCAGCGCGCCGCGAAGCGAGGCTTGTCCAACCTGGCGGGCAAAGCGGGCAGGTGCACGCGGCCCAACAAGAAGACTTGGGACAAGCGCAGGGTCGGAACGGTCCATCCACGGCCATGTTGAATGTGACCGGCGTCCAGCGGGCAATGCAAGGGACAGGAGCCGTGGCATGCCACGTCTCCAGCGTAGATGTCGGCACAAACCCAAAGCCAGACGAGGACCATGAAGAGGAGGACGATCGCACACTGTGACCAGCACGCCAAGGAAACGACCACCATCCGAAGGGGCATCACCATCCAATCCCCTGCACGCACGCGGTGCATGCCAGCATAGACGCCTGTGGCGCGCAAGATAAGGAGCCCAACGTACCAAACGCAGGCGAGAGCCCATAAGACCCAGATGTCACAAGATGCACGAAGGGGGTAACGTCGAGTAGTCGACCACCATACGGGCAGCTGGTGCAAAAGCGAGGCCACGAAACGCCTCCACCAAACTTGAAAGGGGCACCACGACAGGTGCCAGGCTACTGCCTCCCACATCGCCCATATGGCGACCATGGGAACGGGACCGCGTCCCAACCACCACCAAACCATTGCACTGCCTGCAAACGTGATACACGCTCGCAGGACACCTGGCCGCAAGTGGACCACCCGTGCAGGCGGCCCACGGCCACAGCGTTGGTCGTTCACCAGGGCCACCCGCCCGCTGCGCCCGGGGAGCCCTGCTGAAAATGCGCCTGCCTCTGCGCCTCACGCTGTTCGTCCGTATGGCGTTGAAACGCCTGCGGCTCTGCGCTGCATATCGAAGCAGCTGGAGAAGGAGGACACCGCGACGTGAGACCGGCTGGTATCCTGGAATCCCTTGGTGCATGAACGACATGGGTAGCAGCCCCATGGCGATCGACAGACGGGGCAGACGAGCGTGCAACACTGCCCGCGCTTGGCTGTCGACGAGCAGGGGGGTCTCGAACCTCGTGCACATTCCTCCGCGAAGCCGTATCCATGTGCTCGGGTCGCTCGGCCACGCGAGCCTGACGGGCGGGCGGTGGCGGCGGCGGCGGAAGACGCAGCGCCTCCAAGGCCCCCAGGGCTGGCATCAACCATGGCGCGGCTGAATGCCTGGTCCCCCATTGCAAGCAAGTGAACTTCCGGTCGTCCCGCTCGAAATACTCATTCGTGAACTCAGCTTGCCAAGAAAGACACCGCTCGTCCTCCAAGAAGATGTAGTACACGGGCGTGGCATTCGGGTGCGCCATGCAGCGCAGCACGTGCGCCGCCCCAATCTCCACGTATTTGCACAGCGCGAACGCGACGTTCCGCGCATGACCCCCCGGCAACCTGTGCCCTGCGTCACGGTGCGACAAATCAGCCCAGGCTGAAGTCATGGCCTCCAGGAGGCCGGAAGACGTAGTCTGTCCCCCAAGAGGGAGACGCCAACCCTTGGCCCCGCACGCGATGGTCTTGTTGTGCTTTCTCTCAACTTAGCTGGTGATGCCCGGATGCCTCCGCATCCTGAGACCCCGCTCCTTGTTGCATACGCCAAGCTGGTACATGATGCGCCGGCGCCTGCACCGATCATATACCGTTATGCTAAACCGTATCATAAAGACAGTGAGGTTGCGGCGATCCTTCAAGGCTTCCACCTCCTCCACGGACAGGAATTGGCACACCGAGCCATCAGATGCTGTGGCCATTCGTGTAGCGTCGTAATCTGACTCTGCTGGGGATGGAGGCACCCACCCAGGAGCCCGAGGCAAGGAACCCGCCCGCGGCGGACTCGGAGGCGTAGGAGGTGGGCCTCCCGAAGAAATTGACGGGGAGCCACGCGGAACACGGACAGAGTTCGCCCACGAGCCAACGTTGGTCATGGCAGGCGATGCAGAGGGCGACCTCCTACGAGGAGGGCTGCTGTCAGGATCTGACGACACCAAATTCTCGGTCTCATGGCCGCTGGATGGAGGCGACGGAGTGCGAGCGTACGCCATGTGCGCGAAGCGAGATGGCGAATGGCCACTGGGCCTGGCCCGAGACGGCCCCGCGACAGCTTGAGACGGTCGTGCAATCTGCGACGAGCGAGGTGGCGAGTGGCTGCTCGACCTGGCGCGAGATGGCCCTGCGACAGCTCGGGATGGTCCTGCTCCCGCGGCAGGAGCAGGTGGCTGCGCAGGGGCTCGCTTGGTGAGCCTGAAGTTGGCCAAGTTGTTGGGCGGTGGCGGCCTACGCTCCGCATCAGCATTGAGTGCATCTTGGCCCTGCTGCCTGGTGTTGGATGCCTTGAGCATTTTCCTCATCTCCCCCAAGCGCACGTACTCCTGAGCCGCGGCATTCTGGGAGAACACCCTACCAGTTCCCCCAAGACCATCCCCCACCGGGTAGTACTTGGTGCTCGATCCCAGAGAAATGAGCTCCAGAGGTGGCGCTATGCTGCCATGTAGATCGTACTGTTGGAGGATGCCAGTCGAGAGGGACTCCATGTCCACCGGGCGAAGGTACCTGAGCAGCTGGTACGTCCAGACACCAGCGCGCTCGTACCAATGAGGGAGCTGAAGCTCACCCAGCAACTCCTCACTGTTGTACACTCGCGCATGATCCAGCGTGCAGCGCATCAGCTCGAGGTGCTGCGTGGCTGCACTCGGTTGTACACAGAGGACACGCTCCTTCAGATCCCACATGAGGGTGCCAGCGACCTCACCACTGGGGTACGTGAACAGCTCCTGGAGCGTGTGCTGCAGCCGCTGGATTGAGTTGAGGCTATCGAGCGCTCTGCCTTCCTCCCTGGGCTTGACGACGTCTTGCTTGCTGGCAGGGGATGGCACGTGTGTCATATAGCTCCCCTTGAGCACCCAACAGTCATTATCCTCATCGTGATCCAACTTCTGGTCCACATACAGCCAGTTAGGAGGCAACAGCTGTTCCACCATCACCCACTTCTGCTCGAGGCAGCGGACGAACTCCACGCAGACATGCTCCCGGGAAGGTCTGGCTGGTATGTCCTCAGGGAGCTCTTGAAGGATGCGGCAAAGACGCGCCACATGGTGCCGGTCCAGGTACAGTCTCTGGTCCGCCCAGTTGTGGTCAAGACGAACGTCCAGAGGCGGACGACCCCCGGTCAACTGGCCATCGGTGACCCACTTCGTGCGCCCACCCACCCAGGGGTTTGGTGCTGCGTAAAGTTGCGCAAGCATGCGCTCTGACCCTGCCAGCTCGGCGGACGCCAGTGACGCCAGGTGGCTCCTTCGACCTCCTTCAAGCGAACATGTGTGAACGCGAGACATCGCCTCGACCTCTGCGCGTGTGGCGGCTCGGGGTCTAGGGGGCGCAGCAGATGGCCCTGACGAAGGCAGTGGTGACCCCACCGGCGACTCATAGTCGTCAAGGATGTGCTCAGACCGAATCCCAAAGGCAGCAAACCTCTCCTCCCTCGTGCTCGGGGGTGGGCACCCCAGCCATTTGCACTCCGTCTCATGCCCAAAGATCTCCGATTGTAAACATACCACTGGGTCCAACCTCCTGGGCTGGTGAGGACGCTTGGGTGTTGTCATGTCGACCAGCGGAAGAACCACCTCAGCATCCATGCCCAAAACCTTCGGTGCATGCGACACGGCCACGCAACTTCCCAACTTGATGTCAATCATCAGGGAGTTCTTCAACGGCCCAGTGCCTATCAACAGGTCCCAGGAGTTCTCGGCTTCGAAGGTCACGAAGGCGTACAACCGGTGAAGCGTCATGTGCGGCGTGCCCGCAGCCAAAATGACGTCCACGTAGCAATAATGGGTGAACTTCGTGGGACTGTTGTCACATCTGGTGACCTTGGCGCCGGTGGTGGCTTCATAAATTGTGAGACCCAGCCGCCTCACAACAGAGATAGAGATGATGTTACAGTTGGCGCCGGTGTCCATGAGGATCGCCCGGTATAGCATAAGCTCACCACCAGATGACACCAGCGCCAGCCCCTCATACAGAGTAGCATTCCGCAACTTGCAGATGGGCTGCACCTGAGCCATCAATAACACCTGCTCGTCGGTCAGGTGCTGCGTCATCTTTGCCCTCAGTGCGTCGTAGGCGGAGGTCTTGATGGTGCCAGCTCGTACATGTCCATGGTCACTGAAGTCAACCACCCCCAGATCGTCCACGTAGGCAGCGGCTACACATCGAGCGGCGGCGCTGTCGACCACACCGTTGGGCATCTCGTCCAATGGCACCTCCTCGGTTGCACAATGTCCTGAACCGTCTGCTTCCCTTCTTACTCCTTGCGTCGCTGTGGCGTGCGTGTCCTCCAGCTCATGCTCATTGACCTCGGTGGGCTGTTCGGTTGCATCATTCGGATCCTTGCCCATGAGCTCCTCCAGCGCCAAAAGGTTCTCGATGTCCTTCGGGAGGTCGATGGCGTTCTGGGATATCAGGATGGCAGCAATCTGCGAGCAAGCGCGCACGGAGCTGCGAAGATTGGACGCCAACAGGTGGACCTTCCTGCTGAGTACGTCGGGAGGAACGGCTCTAGGCACCTGAGCGGCCCTGTCGAACTCCTCCGGCGTCTTGACCTGGAAGCCCCGCATCTGCTGAGTGCTGCCCAAGGCGACAGCGGCGCTGGCCTGGAGACTCGGTGCGTGATCGATGCCAACATCATGACCACCTTCCAGCCCACCCCCAGCAGGGCAGTCCTGCTCATCCTCCTCGTATTCAGCCTGTTGGGTGAAGTGGGAGTCGTACTCAGTCTCCGCATCGCTGACCTCTGATCGGGCCTGTGCATCGGCGATCTTATCATCCTTTGGGGGTGACCCTGCCTGGATACCTGACAATTCTACGGCGAGTTTCTCCTTAACCTCGGCACTGGCAGCCACTTGCTGCTGCTGCTGCTGTGGCTGCTTCTGCTTGGCCTCAGGGAGCTTAAGCCACTCCTTGGTGGTGATCCCCATCTTGTGCTTATCAAAGCGGTGTGCGATGTTGTAGGCGCGCATCTGGGCATTCTTGACCTCGTCCGGCCACTTGGAGTTCTGCCTGTCCTTATGGAAGTTGGGCGGCACCCGGGCATCACGACACCCCGTGTAGCAGCGCTCTGGAGAGTGGGGCAGGCGCGTGAAGCACCAGTCACACTGGAACTTCTTCGAAGCATCAGGTGGTGGCACCTTGCTGTAAGAAGGTTTCTGACGCTCGGCATTGTTAACTTCCCTCGCAGGTCTCTTGGCGTCGTCGCCACCCTGCTGTGCTTGCTCCTTCTTCTTGGGGTCCCTGCGTCTGTCCCCAGTCTTGGAGGCAGGACCCGAGCGCCTCATGGCTGACACCAGTGCAGCCAGGTCAAGCCCCATCTGCCTGGCCTCGAAGCAGGAGTACACGCAGTTGAGCCTGCGAACCAGCTCCTGCTGCAGTGTGAGGGCCCAAGCCTCTGCATCGTTCTTCAGCTTGTCCTGCACCTCCACGATCACCTCCAGGTCCTCCCAAGTGACCCTGTTGGGGGCAGGATGGCTGACACGCAGCTGCTCGGACACGCGATCTCGATATTCTTTGATGCGCAGGCCCTTAATGCATTCCTCGATGTTCTGCCTAACGATGGAGTCCTCCACCCTCTTGCCGGTGTTGAGAGCTGCCTCCCTGCGACGACAGCTCTTCACGTAGGCGAGGCCGTCCTGCTCGTTGGTCTGCGGCTTGGCGATCAAGAGATCCTCCTTCTCTTTGGTGCCCTTCATCAAGAATTTAGCTTCGAGCTCTGCAACGAAAGCCCTCAAGGCCCAAGAGTAGTGAGAATCTTCAGTGCCATCTGGCCCCGTGAGACCCTTCGTGGAGGTTCCCTCGCCTGCCCACTCATCAGACGCCTCGCCATCCTCATCACCCTCCTCGAACACCTTACAAACTGCCCAGGTTGACCCTGGCGCCAGCTCATGAAAAGGAGGCTGCGCACAACGCACAGATCCCTGGTAGGCATCTCTCATGGTAAGATCCTTCAGGACATGGCAAGCGTGTGAAGCCATGACGCCATCCTTCAGGTAGGCAGCGCACCACCAGTCATAAGCGACTGAGGTGGAATGATCATCCCCTGCTAGAAACGAGGGTATGCTATCCCACAATGATCTGAAGTCTGGTCTGGACCCAGCGAAGGCCTCCTTCTGCTGCTGACTGAGCGCATGGTAAGATGCTGACTTCATGTACCTACGCTTCTTGGCCTCAAAAGCCCGCTGGACTTTCGCTACCATGTCCACGAAACGCCTGATGAAGAGCGCTCTGTCCTCACTCTTACTACCAGTGTACTGGAGTCTGACGTCTTCCTTGTCAAGTGAGTGGCTCTCCTTGTCATAGTAATCCATCTCGTCTACGTCGTCAAACGCAAAGAGAAACTGGTTTGCAGGCGCTGAGGCTGCTACTGCTGCTGTTGCTGCGAGCGCTGTCGCTGCTGGTGACGGCGGTGCGGAGGGAGTGGTTTCTGAGCCCGACCCCTCTGCGCTCATATATTCCGTGTCAAGGTCCTGACTGGCCCGCTCTCGTGCCAGCCGTCGTGCCTCACGTTCTCTGGAATGGACAGAGGCAGCGCTTGGCTCTGCCTCGCCCTCCGTGGTGAAGTACTGTGTTGATGCTCAGCCAACGGGACCAAGGAAGAGTCCCCTCTCTCAGCGCAAAGCTCGTTCCCCAGTAGACTGGAGGCTTGACTCAGACTGGCTTAGGCCAGCGCACTGAGTGCCCCTGGATTCGCCTTGCTGAACAAGTGAAAGAACGAAACGCGTGTGGACAGCGAACGCCTAAAGGTCCAGCACTGTGCTTCAGCGCTCTGAATCAGCAGCAGATGCAGAATATTCGTGCGAGGAAAAGTTAAAGCTGGGCCAGTGTGCTGAGCACTTCTGGATTAGCTGGGCCAGAGTTCATCAAGAGCACAATGACAGTGAGGGCAACTCCACAACACCAAGAATAGCACTGATATGCAGCGGTGTGAGCTAGGCCAGTGTGCTGAGCACCCCTGGATTCACAACACCACTGCTAATCAAGGGAACCATGGCTGGCATGTAAGCTCACTCCCCAGTCCAGTCCAGTAAACAAGTACCAGGTCGCTGGCAGAGTTGGAAGCTAAGCCAGTGTGCTGAGCACCCTGGATTCGCAGCACTACTGCTGATTCAGAAGGTGGCCCGTGACATGAGGGCCTCACCGGCTGACCAATACTGTAGAAAAGATAGAAGAATTCTCCAACGCATTATGATAAAGCACCAGAAGGTCACTCCAGTAGTAAGCAGCACTCCAGGCTGGAAACGTAATTAACTCTGAATCCACCGGGTAACTGTGTCACACCAGGGAATATCGCTTGAAAGACCACTCAGTTGTCGCCTTCAGGGCTGATGCTGCTGCCAGTCCTCTGGCAAGCTCTTCCTCTGCTTCAGGCTTAGGCCAGTACACCAGGGGTGTCCCTGGATTAACCGTCAGACAAGGTGGAGCTGCCCAAGAAACCGTAAGTTGCAGTTCCAGACATAGAGCAGTGATTCACTGCTGATCCACTTCTTCGCTGGTAAATAAAAGCAGATGTCGCCGCTAATTAGCTCCCAGGCCAAGCACACCTGCCTTTCAGCTAAGCCAGTACACCAGGGGTGTCCCTGGATTCACTTCAGACAAGGTGGCCAGCTGGAGAACCCACTGGAAGATAGTTCATCAAGGTACACATTAGCTGTTGATCCACTCTTAGCCGGTAAGACAAGGCAGATGCCGCTGCTGATTAGCTCCCAGCTAACACACACTTGCCTTTCAGTTAAGCCAGTGCACCAGGGGTGCCCCTGGATTCACTTCAAACAAGGTGGCCAGCTGAAGGAACCGCTGAGAGGTGCTCATCCAGGTGTACATTCACTGCTGATTGACTTTGTCGCCGCCGCCGCCCAAGCTCATGCCGTGCTAATCAGCTCAAAACTGGAGGACACCTGTCAGCAGCTAGGCCAGTGCACCAGGGGTGCCCCTGGATTCACTGCAGAACAGGGTGTTGAGCATATCACTGTGTAGAAGGAGGCCGCTCATGACTAGTGAATTCAAAGCTGATCCGTCGCCGCCGTCACTGGAAGCTCTTTCAGTGCAAGTACCACCAAGTTCAGGGAAGAAAAAGGGTCCGCCAGTGCACCGTGGGTGCCCCTGGAGTCGCCTGACTTCCGAATCCGCTCTTTCAACTGCTGCTGACTTCTCGCCAAAGGGCCTTCACTTCCGGATTAACACTGAAATAAAAAGCCGCTCCGCGCAGGACATTATTGTTTTGAAAAAGTATGAAAACAGCAGTAAAATGTATCCGTCAAAATTGATATTATATCACAAAATACGAATTATTGTGTGTACAAAAGCTGTGAGCAGAACTGTCTTAGCACTCTAGCACTGGCACGCGAACAGCCACCTAGTACTTGCGAAGGCAAAACAATAATGAGTCCACTAGCCTGACCTTCGGTCAGAGTCTACTTATATCTCAATGCCCTGTCACATTTCCCAAAACTGTAACGGGTTCTAGCCCTTAAATCTTCATCTGGCCAATAGAAAGTCATTATTCCATGCCAGCTCTAACAATGTTACCGTTCACCGCATTCTGACTGACACGTCAGCGGCAAAGGAGTCACTGCCATCTTCGTCTTATCATTCCCTGGTCACTTGATGGTGACCATATCTTCTCTGACAAGTCTGCATCTCACAGATGGTCATCTTCGTAAGGCCTGTCATGCTGTCACCACTGTCATGCGTGTCACCAGCTGAACAAACCCGGCGCGGTGCCATGAAAAGCCGGCGTTTGTTACACTATCATTAAACAGGCGAAGTAAAATAAAGTCGAACTTCGGAATTTCAACTGGCACAACCCACCCATACAACCGTGACACTAGAACAATAGAAACGCGGATTACTTTCGACAGTTCAGTGAGTTCTTGAAGATCAGATTCTCCGAAATTGTTAACATAGAATACATATATGTTTTTGGATATTTATTTCCGGAGTCGTGGCATTCACACGTGCAATATATGTTTTTCTAGCTGCGCGCAGATCGAGCACTTCGGTTCCGTGCCCCGTGCCCCGTGAAATTAAGAGAACCTATTCAACGCCCCAAACTTGCTTCCAGACATACAATGATTTCGATGTACCAAGGGAGTAAGTAGAGTCATATATTTACTTCGAACTCCCTAGCCAACGCGTTCAAGTCTGCCGGTGAATCAGCTCTGCCGAACACCCGTGACTGCAGGTGCGCGTTGTCATTTGTATGTTTTTGTGTATGTCTTTGCGTGTTTTGGTGTATTTCAAAATTCTGCTTCTCCTCTAATAGCAGTTTCTCCTCGATTAAACTACTGAGGTTGAGTCGAAACGCGGCGCTCCACTTGTCGTGTGCGTAGATTCCGCGGTGGAAAAGTGCAGTCGCAGTCGCGAACTTCGGGCGCAACCCAAAATTTCAACCCACGGGTTTCACGATTGTGCGCGCACTCCTTTGTTGAGCAGCTCTTCGCATCATATCGTGCTCGAAGAACCTGTAGGAAATCTTGCACGCACGCCGCTTTGTCCGTTATTTTTCAGTTTTGACTTTCTTGCCTGGCAACCTGTGACATATGGCGCGCTGTGATACAACGCACCACGTACACCGGCTACCCGCGCCATTCAGTTTCATCTTCGAGGTTCAGCAGATCCATCTTAGAACGTGATCAAGTTAAAGTTTGCGCTAGGCTGGGTGGTGTGCATACGGTCAATAGAGGCGTACGATGGCACGCCAAGCCAGTAAGCTCCACCAAGTCATGCTAAGACATTTTGAGAAATAAGCTCAGAGGTGCGATTCCGTTGACACACCCACTCACCACAAAAAACGCACTTATGCTGAGGCTGAGTGCCCTGTTGCTCGGCCATTTATTCTTAAGTAGTAACCCGAAGTCCATCAGCACCCGCATCCTTGCCATCGCCATCGCTGCCGTGCAAATATCCGGCGTGGTGCGCCTCAGCGCCCACATTCGTGCCACCCCCACTTGTCCAAAATCGTTGCCGTTAGAATATCAGGCCGAGTGCGCCTCAGTATCCGCAACCCGGCCATTCCAACTTTTGCAAGATCACTGCTGTGCAAATATCCGGCCAAGTGCGCCTCATCACCCATATTCTTACTCTTGTAACATCACTGCCGTGCAAATATCCGGCCGGGTGCGCTTCAGCACCTGCATCCCGGCCATTCCAACTTTTGCAAGATCACTGCTGTGCAAATATCCGGTCAGGTGCGCCTCAGCACCCATATTCTTACTCTTGTAACATCACTGCCGTGCAAATATCCGGCCGGGTGCGCTTCAGCACCTGCATCCCGGCCACTATGACTATGACATCATGTGCCCTCCCAATTAACATCATGCCATAGTATTGAGCTCACTTGCCATCGATGAGGGTCTCATGGAAGGAAGGAAGGAAGGAAGGAAGGAAGGAAGGAGGGAGGTGGTTGCACACAGGACCCCTCCTCGGCCGCACCCCAAGATGCTCAGCATGGCACCGACACACAGGTCCACGCCTGCTCCCACATCCCAACCACCACGCCTGCCCGCCTTGAATAACGGATTTGCATGCATTCTATCATGTGTCCTGCCAATTAACCTCATGCCATAGTACTAAGCTCACTTGCCATCGATGAGAGTCTCAAGGAAGGAAGGAAGGAGGAGGGAGGGAGGTGGTTGCACACAGGACCCCTCCTCGGCCGCACCCCAAGATGCTCAGCATGGCACCGACACACAGGTCCACGCCTGCTCCCACATCCCAACCACCACGCCTGCCCGCCTTGAATCATGGATTTGCATGCATTCTATCATGTGCCCTCCCAATTAACATCATGCCATAGTACCAAGCTCACTTGCCATCGATGAGGGTCTCAAGGAAGAAAGGAAGGAAGGAGGGAGGTGGTTGCACACAGGACCCCTCCTCGGCCGCACCCCAAGACTCTCAGCATGGCACCGACACACAGGTCCATGCCTGCTCCCACATCCCAACCACTACGCCTGTCCGCCTTGAATAACGGATTTGCATGCATTCCATCATGTGCCCTCCCAATTAACATCATGCCATAGTACCGAGCTCACTTGCCATCGATGAGGGTCTCAAGGAGGGAGGGAGGTGGTTGCACACAGGACCCCTCCTCGGCCGCACCTCAAGACGCTCAGCATGGCACCGACGCACAGGTCCATGCCTGCTCCCTCATCCCAACCACTACGCCTGCATGCCTTGAGTCATGGATTTGCATGCAGTCCATTATCTGCCCTCCCAAATAGAAGTATGCCATAGTACCAAGCTCGCTTGCCATCGATGAGGGTCTCAAGGAAGGAAGGAGGTTGTCGCACACAGGATCCCTCCTCGGCCACACCTCAAGACGCTCAGCTTGCCCTTGACAACATGGTAACGGAAGGTCGACCACAATGCGATCCCCAACTTTGCGGTGTGGATATCAAGTTCCCCTACGGTCCTAGGAAATTGTAGTATGTGTACTAAAGGTGTACTAAAGGCATACTAACAGCAGTATATGTAGTCAAGTTAGTATGCCGCTAGTATGCGGTTAGGATACCGTTACGGTACCCACTACGTGAGACTAGATATTAACGGCATACTAACGCCATACGTCTTAACGACCCGTTAGTACGTGCATATGATGCCGTTAGGACGCCCCTAACACATGCATCTTAACTGGTTTTAGGATGCCGTTATGATGTTCATAGGACGACGTTAGGACATACTAACATATGCATATTAACAGGCGTTAGGATGCCATTATGATGCTCGTGGGACGACGTTAGGACATACTAACACATGCACTATAACTGGCGTTAGGATGCCATTATGATGTTAATAGGACGACGTTAGGACATACTAACACCGACACCCTAAAGGCGTCCTAACGACATGCTATCTGGGACATAGTAACGGCATACTGATATTGTTATGGACGGAGTGTGCAATAGCAAAACAAGATTGGGAAACAGTGCAAGCAAACGTGCTACAAAACTATGAAACAAGTTTGATTTATTTGCACAAGTACAAAAAATCATAATTACAAAAATGTTACCATGTTGCCCCATACGCGTGAGGGGCATCCTCCTCACGCATCCTCCTCGGGGGGGCCCGCGAAGGCGTGTTCTAATGCCCCGTACCGGATGCACGAGGCATCTACGACTAGGGGCAAGGGGCTAGCAGCCAGGGCAACGTTTTTTTTGCCCCGGAAGGCTGCCCAAAAGTATCTTTCAAGGTCCTTGCCCCTTACAAGGGCTTTATTTAGGAAGGGGTCGGCTTTTTTGAGAATCGTGTTCAAGGCCGCGATCCCCTTCCCTGCGAACTCGTCGACACCTGAGTTGCCTGTTCGGTGGTTTGCCTTCGATATCTGTGGCAAACCAGATTAAGTTAAGTTAGAGGGGAAAGTGAATACAGCTGCAAATTCCGTTAAGACGCCAATAACATACTAAAGGAGTCCTAAAGGCATCCTAAAGGCAAAAAGTGCAGCAAAACTCACCTCCAGACCCAGGAAGAGGGGGGGGGAGCTTCAGCTCCTCGGATACGTGCCAATGCTCCACTGACTGGTGGAGGTCACACACAGTGACCTTCCCTGCCAACAGGGGCACCTCCTGTTTTAAAGCCCCGTTGGAGGTGAAGTATTCCTTCTCCTCCAATGGGGCTTTGATGGCCTCGTCATCGGCCGTAGGGCGGGCGTAGACGTAGACCTCGGTCCCCACTGGATACCTCGAGGCCAGGTTGACGTGGTCTTCCTCGTCCGACTGGGTGCCTCCATGTCCCCCCCCCTCCCCCTCCTTGCCCTTGTCGCGAGGATCCTCCTTGCCCTTTTTGGCCTTTTGGGCTCTCGTGCTTTTGGAGGGAGAAGCCCCGGGGGCCTCCTCCGACTCAGCAGGTCGCTTTCGGAGGGGCTCTTCCTCTTCGGCGTCCTCCTCCTCTTCGTCCCCGAGGGATAAAACGCTCTTCGACCACGAGGCTAGTAAACACTCGCCTGCAAAGCAGTTAGTATACAGTTAGTATGCAGTTAGTATGTTAGCGCCATACTAAAGGTGTACTAACAGAAAACACAGTGTCCAGAGAGGAAATAAGTTATGCATGTTTTCACAAAAGGGCTCATTACGTGCAACTTACGTGTATCCTCCAGGCTAGGGAGGCCCTCCTCGTACGTGGTGGGAAGAGCCACAGGCTCAATCCCAGCTTTTTTCAAGGCCTCAAGCTTTGCCGCGTCGTTGTAGACCAACGATGGAATCGCCGGAATGAGACTGGCCCTAGTCTCATTCCAGTCTCATTTTTTTGGGGTCATTTTTTTTGTGGAATTTACACACATTTGATGCACTTAAACAAAAAATAACATTGTCGAATGCAAATTTTGAGAAATTTGATGTTTTTTCGACGATTTAGTGTGTTTTTCTGCCACGCGAACTCAGAAAAATCACCAAAAATACGATTCTCGACGAAAAATCCCCAAAACTTTTTCAAGTATGAATTTCCAATATACTTTACATATGCTTGATGCATAACAATAAGAACTCCTTGGAAAACAACGGATTTTTTCAATTTCGACCACCCTAAGATGGGGAAATATCATTACGGGGCCAGTCGTATGGGAAATAACCCTGGAAATTGGGTGGTAAACTATATTGCAGGAGTTTAAAGCACAGTTGTTACGTTATTTTGACGGGTTTGAACTTGGTTACAAGTCCACGATCGCAAGTTGCACACAGGAATAGTTGGATGCATAATTTTGGTGACCGTTTTGGTCATTTTACCCCTCAAACCCTGAAAACCCTGAGCGCTGGAACTGTCCATGTGAAGTTAAGCAACATAATCAAGAGTTACACGGCGCGTTGTCACCGTTTCGAGTTTGTATTTCCTTATATCATACAAAGAAACCGCTCTAGCGAGCTGGGATTGAAACAGTATACACATGGTAGGAAGATCTGTAAAAAGAAGGACGCCATGTTCAGGGTAAACAAACTTGTAAAACAGATTCTACTCAGAGAACAGGTTGTCGGCAATAGTCTTTAAAAGCTCTTCCTTTTCAGGACCTGAAGGCATACCGCCCTCGGGCGGACAGATGCGCTCATCCCAGCAAGTCAGCATTTCCGCAGGGTTGAAGGGATGCCACGCCCTGTGCCGAACTCCTCCGCGCCTGAAAGCGTCTGCGGTAAACAGCAAGTCCGTGTTCTTGAAAGTGCGCAGCTTGCGCTTGGAGCCCGGCATAAGGTTCGCAGCGCGTGGAATCCAGAACTGCCAGTGTACCAAACGTTTCTCCGAATCCAAGTCCAAGACCTCAACATAGTGCATGGGAAGTGAAACCTTCCCACGTGCAAGTGGAACCGTAAACCAGCACTCGTCGGCGGGGTTGTTTTCACCTGCAGCGGTGACAGCAAACGTTTTTGGAACTGCAGTTATCATTTCGAAGGTGTAGTCTGCCGGGAGGAAACGAGCCACAGCACGTTGCGCCAACGGCATGTCGTCCTCGTCTGACGAGTCCGACTTCACAGAAACTGCTGGAGCAGTTACGGGCCTTGCTGCTCGCTGAAGTAAAGGCATGTCGTCATACGAGTCCGACTCACTCTTCTCGGGCGATTCCTGAAATAGACAGCGGCCATTGTTGGCAGAACGTGTCCTGGCCTTCCGTTGAGGAGGGGAAAAGGTGGGAGACGCTGTCGTAGGGGGAGAACCTCGTGGTCGTTTAGGATCACCTGCTTCCGCCTGCCCAACTTTGCGAGTCTTGACACTGTCTTGGACAGGGGAGGAAGGAGGGGACGACGGGTATACACGCTTAATGCCAGCGGCAGCATTAGCGCGCATGCCGGCACCTCTCCCAACTGCAGCTTGACTGTTGGGGACAGTTGATCTCCCCCCACGTCCTTTGCCACGACCTTTCCTTGCACCTGCTTCAGCAACTGCAGCTTGACTGTCGGGGCCAGTTGATCTCCCCCCACGTCCTTTGCCTCGACCTTTCCCCCGCACCCGTTTCAAGAATCGGGCAGCTTCCTTCTGACCGTCGGGGCCAGTTGTTCTCCCCCCACGTCCCTTGCCTCGACCTTTCCCTGCACCTGCTTCAGCAACTGCAGCTTGACCATCGGGGCCAGTTGTTCTCCCCCCACGTCCCTTGCCTCGACCTTCACCTCCGTTGTCGTCGGAAACCGGTCTCGCGCTTCCTGCATTTGAACGCTGACCGCGACGCCCCTTTTCCTGATGTTCCTTGCGCGCTGCGGCGGTCGCATTGAACAAACGTGTGGCCAACTCTGCAGCCAGCCCCGCACCGTCGAGCCCCATATGCTGCAACACCGCCTTAAGCTCGCCCTTAGTGTACCTGAATAATAAGGAACAGAATGAGGAACGCTTTGGTCAGTCAATGGGCAGCGTGCTTGATGGCGGTTCATATCATGTACTAATTAAAGGAAGTGACTATTGTAGAACTCACCAGAAAGAAATATCTTCAACTCGACGTGCTTCTTGCTCACATCTTTTCGTTATTTTGGGAATGTCCACTGGCAGATCCTTGACCATCACATTTCTGCCGTCTGCAATGGTCTCCAACTCTGGTTGAGGTTCAGTTGTTGCGGGGTCGGACGCCTCGGTCGTGTTCTGGTGCCAAGCGTTGCTCAGCAGCAACTTCAAGTCCAAGGGTTGCTGCTGATCAAACTTCGGGCCCTTCCAGGTGTCGTAGTCGGAAGCTTTCTGTGGTAAAGGAAAATACCCACATAGATGTTCTTGTTGCTCATGAGAGATACGGTCGACACCATGATCACATAGCCGCTGAAACGCATTCAGCGTGGCTGCCTCCTCCTTCGCTGGAAGCGGCTCCACTTCCTGCAAGGGTGGAGAGCTGTCAATGTCGGGATAAGTGTTCATTACTTCCAGACCTTTGGTCAAGTCCTCGTCTACGCCTTTGGGAAGACATGGCTTAATATGGTCCCCCCCCTTTGTACTTCATGCGAACTACGCCATGCTCGTCCTTTTGGAATTCCACGTAATGCACGTCGCGCACCATACCTCCATATCCCGTGAGGTTCCAGTTCAGATGCGGCTTCAACCACTTTTTGAAGTCCAGCTGCTGACCCTGAACTTGTACCAGCTTCAAGAACTTATTTACCGGCCACGATACAAGCCAGTTGATATAGTCTTCGAGTAAGACGAGCCATCGGCCTGCTTTTGTAGCATCCTTACCGAATATGTACATCTTCATCAAACCGAACCAGCCATCAACATCGTTGTGGGTGTGTCCAACCATCAGGCGATGCAACACGAGGTTGTGGTAGATGCCATAATGAACCAGCAGGGCGCAAAAGCCGAACGTGTAGCGATTCCAGTTTTCAGAGCCTCCGTCAACTTGAAGATGCAACGTCTTCCTGAAGAACCGTTTGCCACTATGCCCAAAAGCCAGGAGCACAAGCAGGTTGGTAAAGGAAGTCAGCATCATGTTCGCGCCTTTGGGTTGGCTCCAAGGAAAACTCAGATTGAAGAGCAACATGCAACCATGGAATATAGTGAGCTGCAGATGCAAGTTGAAGAAATTCTGTTTCTTCTCGTTGATGTGTTTCACTTGATGAGGGGCGTGAGGCACCACGGTATTCTTGTTTGCCGCCCCGTCAAGGGCGATGGAGTCGATCTCCCCAAGAGGATCAGCGCTTTCTCTCCTGCGTGCGTCGTAGCAGTTGCGTTGATACTTGTGCGTCGCGCTGTGTGATTCCTTCAGGTTAGTCAACTCCTTCCAAGCGTCATGGTCTGGGTCGGAAGCCTGCAACTTAGCCCAACGCGCGTCAAGGTTGTCGCAGATCGAACACATGCCTGACACTTCGACCTTCTTCCGAATACGGATTTTCAATTCGTTCTTGACCAAGTGCCTGCAGTATTTCCGGAAGGTCTTATTCACGACAAGGACCGGTTCCGCCACCAGGCGTCGGTAATTAATATACTCGACGTCGTAATCCAGCGGCTTGATCTGTAGCGACCCATTGGTTGGCATGTCTTGTGGAAGACCTTTTAACATGTGAACCATAGCCCAGTCCTTAAAAGCGTCGTAACAAGGACCGAACGGCGTTTTGGGGATCTTTTTCTCTTGAAAAACCGTCGTCTTTGGAATCATGCCACCCACTGCTAGGGCAGCCTTCTGATACCGAAAGAATGTAGCACGTGGCAAGCCCCATAAGTTGCGGAAAGTGACAGCGCATACCCTCTTGTCACCGAACTTGAACGGGGTGCTGATACAAGGGATGCAACGCTCTCCTGTTTTAGAGTCCCGCACGACTGCATCAGCAATAGTGGAAGTCAGCACAGAAGTGAGCTCTCTCTGAGATAGAAGATTCTTATGATTATAGTTTCTTTCGTAGGAAGCGTACGCAAACTGACGATCGCATCTCTCAGAGCATCCGCATGAATATTCAGCCGAGCAAAACGTGGCGATATTGTTTCGCTGTTTTTTGTCAAGCTGCTTTCTGGAGGGTCTCTTTTTGCGGGACTCCATGTTTTGAGCAGAACAAAAAATACTTACCTGAGTCGGGTAATAAAACCGCTTTAGGTGTGTCTGTTTCGTGACATTGGTGACGAATTGTTCAGGAATTCTTTCAGGGCCCCAGAGCCCTTGACGAATTCTCAGAATTCGTCGAGGGCCCTCGACGAATTCTCAGAATTTGTCACGGGCGCTTAGGCCCCGCTCGACGAATTCTCAGAATTCGTCACGGGCGCTGGGGCCCCGCTCGACGAATTCTCAGAATTCGTCACGGGCGCTGATGCCCCGCTCGACGAATTCTCAGAATTCGTCACGGCGCTGGGGCCCCGCTCGACGAATTCTCAGAATTCGTCACGGGCGCTGGGGCCCCGCTCGACGAATTCTCAGAATTCGTCACGGGCGCTGATGCCCCGCTCGACGAATTCTCAGAATTCGTCACGGGCGCTGGGGCCCCGCTCGACGAATTCTCAGAATTCGTCACGGGCGCTGGGGCCCCGCTCGACGAATTCTCAGAATTCGTCACGGGCGCTGGGGCCCCGCTCGACGAATTCTCAGAATTCGTCACGCTCGACGAATTCTCAGAATTCGTCACGGGATGCCCCGCTCGACGAATTCTCAGAATTCGTCGAGGACTTTGGTAGATTGTTACCACCTTGACACAATCTTGCGGTTTTTCGTCACCGGTGCCCAGGTAGTTTTTAAACAATTTATTGTCTGGGTACCGGTGACGAAAAACCGCAAGATTTCACTTTATATTCTGCGCTTTCGTGTTCAAGAATAATGGGTTTAGTTTCCGTACAAGAACTGTTGGATAGGGCCCTTCCCGATTTGGAGAAGATATTAGAAAAAAAGCTCGAAAACGAGGGCAAGTGTATCGTTCCTTATGACTTAGCGGCAGATGTGAGCGAGATTATTCTAACATGGGATAACTATGGATTGAAAGGCCCCTTGTGGAAACACATTCAAGAGACTAAGCTTTTTACAGATGACTCAGTTTTAAGGGTAACTGAAAAAATGGAGGAATATTGTGTTGATGATGCCTCCGATGGATCCGATAATGCCCCCGCAAAAAAAGCACCCGATCTTCCGGTTACAGCAGAAGAAGCACATGCGGCGCAAAACCTCGCAGAAGAGGCGGAAGCCGCAGAGAATTTGTTGCCTTACGAGGAGGACAGCAACCCCTTGGATCAGTTGCAGGTCCACGCTGAATTAGATGCGTTCAGCGTGGACCTTGTTTCGCTGGGTCTGATCACCTGCCAGGAGCTGGTGAAGGTCACGGCTGATGGGTGGGAGTACGTGCTTTTGGGGCAGTGCTTGGACCAGGGCGGTCTGAAGGATGGGGACGGCAAGCCCGTAATCATACATGCAGACTTCGGGCTGGAAAATGCCTGTGGGAAAGAGCTCCTGCTGAAATGCTTGGAGGACGGGTCCAAGTATAATGTTTTTGAAAGCGAACTATACAAGGCGGACGAAAAAAACATCGTCAGTAATATGCTGACGTTGTGCCAGGAGCGGTACGGGCCCCAACCCGGGGAGGAGGACAACCGCGTCATCGTGGACACACCCCACCAGGTCGAAGTGGATGACGGCTTGGAGCAGCCTAGGTCGAAGGCAAGGGAGGGTAGAAAATTGTTTCTGCTTGAGTTTGAGGAGGTCAACAGCCTAGGGTTGCCATTGTTAGTGGGACTGGCGTGGCTCAAGCAGATCTGGAGGCCTCCTGCGTCCGGGCATGTGGTTGCGGATCGCGTGGTAATCTTCAACCTACGAAAACCAGGCAATCCAGGTGTGTTCCGCACGTTTGGGGATGCAATCGCGTACCTCACCTGCCAGCACGGGGACGTCAAGGACATCACCTTCGTCTTCCGTGAGGATGAAGATGTTCGAGCAGCGGTCGACTTTCAAGTCGTACGGGGTCCATCTGCGGATGACCCCGAATATCTGTCCTTCGCCGAGATGGCGCAGGAAGATCTTTCGAACCAGCATCGTACCAACGTCAAGAACGCGCGAACGGAGTTGGTGCCTCGTTTGGTGAACGGGAAACAGCCGGTAAGCGACCGGCCTGCCTTTGAAAATCACTTTGTTTGCTTTTATTTGGCCTGTAACTTTTATTTAGTTCGAAATGGTGGCTTCTACAGGTGTACGTCTACCTCGAGGCACAGTTCACCCGGGAGAAGAAACTTACGTATCGCATGCCCTTGGTACAGGGCATGCAAGTAGAAACAGTGATGGACCTTGGGCAGGAGGCTGGTCTTGATCTACACGGCGCCACAATCCGGTTCGTTTGCGCCAACTTGAGCCAAGGCAGCTCGGGTCAGTGGCATGCCACTTTGTTGAGCGAGAAGCATGACGGGAACATGGCCGAATACGTCATGTTTCAAACCCCTCTGCTTCAGAACCGACATGTCACGATCAAGCGGGAGGAGCACTTTTGCGACAGATACCCGTTTCTGCAGCTGCAGAGCAACAAGGTGTACGCCCACGACATCCGCCTGCCCGATTATGCAGACGGCGACGTCAAAACGTTACCCACGAAGCTGCCCTTTGCCGATGGGGAAATAGCCGAGGAGGCCGAGAGGTATCAAGGCTTTAAGCAGGTATTGGCTTTTGCCTGGGAAAAGATCGCGGCCGAGGAGCAGAGGCGCTCGGAGCTGCCAGGTGGGGCGAGGACAGCGGCAAAGGTTGGCGACACCAACTACTGGACTCTCGCCTCCTCCAACTTCTCAGCGGGGCTCACCTTCCGTTTGGTGGGCACGGTGACGGCATATGTCATGTCAAGTGGTGCACCGTTGCAGCTCTCGGACAGTACTCCTTACGCGAAGCAGAAAGTACCCGGCAACCATGCAGGTGAAGGTAGCAAGAACCCGAAGGGGATTCGGAAAGCAGTTTCCAAGGCCAAGGGGAAGGGTGCAAGTGGAGCTGTTGGCGAGGCCAAGGGGAAGGGTGCAAGCGGAGCTGTTGGCGAGGCCAAGGGGAAGGGTGCAAGCGGAGCTGTTGGCGATGATTTGGGCAGTGGCACGAGGAAACGAAAGCTGTCATCGCCACCAAAGCCAGCAGCAGAGACCAAAAGGAAACGGACTTCCTCTTGTCGGCCGCCGGTGACCTTACGGCAGAAACTGGACCTTACGGACAGCGAAAAGACCAACGATCCTGAGTTGGACCTTGCAGAAGTACTGCACGGTTCCTTTGGGGTGCAAAACGAAATGCAGGAGCCTTCTCAGAGCATCGTTCAAGAAAGCCAGTCTGAGGAAGAGGATGACCTCCCAAAGCGGCGAGACAGACCTCTTTCCAAAAAGGAGAAGGTCCAGGACATGGTACTTTTGGCCCCGTTTTCCCTATTTTGGTGTATTGATTAAGTTTTGACCAGACTGTTGACTGACAAACCTGCACATGCTCACAGGACGCCAAGATGAAGAAGTACATGGCGGACCTGTTCTTGAGGCTGACGTCCGAAAGCGTGCGGAACGCTACTGCCAGGAACACCGACTCCGACGCCGACAGACAAAACCTTGAAGAGTTGAAACGTGCTCGTGACCAGTCCCAGATTGAGGTTGCCAACCTTGCCAAGGAAAACGAGCGCCTTCAGAAGGCTCTGGAGGAGTCGAAGTTGGAGAGTAAGAAGGCCTTGGAGGAGCAGGGGAAGCAAGCAAGGCTTCGGGAGCAGGAATTGCGCAAAGACCAGGACGAACGCAACCAGGAGGCCAAGGAGCTCCAAGCAGCGCTGTTGCAAAGGCAAGATGCCATTGAGAACAAGCACCTGCAGCATCAGGTGCAGCTGACGGACAAACACGTCGTTGCTCAGCAGCAACTCTCCGAGGCTTCCAACAAGACGATGGACACGTTTAAAAACGCCATCAGCGAACAGTCAAAGAAAGCCGTCCAGGATCTGAAGGAGCAGATGGCCATCGAACGGGAAAACCATAGGAACAGCGAGAAGTACACCCAGGAGATCGCCATGCAGCTCATCTCGGTAAGGTTTCCCTCTTCTTTAGAATATAAAGTTTGGTATTGTTTTTTTTTATATATATGTCCCTCGCAGTTCCGAAACCTGGCACACTACTGACCATCTCTAATGGGGCTTTCGCAGGCTTTGATGCCCGGAGGCCAAGCTGGCCCTCTCCGAGGTCTTCAGGGCTCATCGCAGCAGCCGATGCCCGTGGCGTTGGACGCCCAAGGTACACCAGGAGTGCCTGTGGGACAGCCAAGGCTGGTACCTGACAGGCAAAGAGCGGCCGGGGTAGAGGCACAGAAGCTCGTCATTGCTTTGAAGGAGCAGAGCACAAACGCCGCCCTCGAGGCAAGCATCAGGTTGGAGGAGCTTAAAGACCTTGCTTCCTTCCAGGGGGAGTCGGGCAGCACCGCCGACGCACTGTATGCACAGGCGGTGGTGCGGATGTACAGCGCTCTTATGGGGGAAGTACCAGCGCCCATCTCTTAGGCTAGCCTGCACTCAAACCCTGAGTAATGCTCGTGCGTGTAAATAGTAATTGCGAATATGCTTCAATCCCACGTATTGTTGGTGGTGTTTTTTTGGTTCTTGACCATATTTGAAACTTGTGAACAGTAGGGATACTTTGCATTTTCATCATTCATCACAGTTCAAGGCATGACTTGCACTCCCGCTTCAAACCCTAAGCCATTTCAGCTGAACTGGCTAAAAATGAGCCATCCCGCAGCTGTGGAGCATTGCCCTATGAAGTTTTTTTATGTCTTCTGTTTTGAACATTCTTTATTAAGATAAGTTTGAGCCTACAACACCGTTATCCCGTGTTATAGTCAATTTTCACTTATTTTCAGTGTGTCGCGGCTTCACGTGACACAAAAATACCCCAATAAACATTCTAAACAAGGAGTATGCATGGTCTTTTCATAAATTTTCAACTTACCTTGTTATTATATCATATTTTCAACTTCAAAATATGTGAGTATCGCAATAATCTTGTCTTTTAAACAAAATTCAGATATCCCAACTTTTCAGCCTTCGTGGAGTGTTTTTGGCTGTTTTTCGGCTGTAAAATCAAAATTTCTTAACAAAGTTCGTTTTTTATCATGGATACCACATCTATATGGCCCCTGGAACCAAAATTCCGCAAAAAAATACCCTGTCTCATTTGAGTCTCATTCGCCGGTTCCAGTCTCATTCCGGCGATTCCATCGTTGACCGTGAGGGAGATTCCCTCCGCCCCCTCCACCTTCGCGAAGGGGTGCTTTGCGTGGGGCTTCAAGACCCACGCTTTGCCCTTCTTCTTCCACGATCCATAACGGAACGCGGAGCGGAAGTTGTTGACGTCGTTTCTTATCTTCCCCTGTATATAGGGGATGATTGCGACGTCCACGGAGTGGTCGTGACCACTCTCCTTGGCGATTTTGCGCACGAGCTCGGCGTACGCTTCTTGTTGGGCCCCCACGTTGACGAGGGGATTCCATTCCTTCATCGCCACTGAGTATTCGCACAACGTGAAGGAAGAAGAAAGTTAATTAAGCAACAAGAATACAACCTAGCAACGACAATCCAACGAACCGCGGTGCGCACCCGTCTCTTAGTTTGTTGATCGCGGCGCGCACCGCCCGCTCGTGGGGTTGTAGAACCCCGCGATTGCGCATGCGCATCCCAACCGCTCCCTCTTTTAATTTTCGGGGGGGCCTTTGCTTGGTATTACTCCACTTGGCATCTTTTGCGGTGGCGGGGGCGGAGGCGAATCCCTCTTCGCTTTTTCTATGCCACGACACGTAGTCCAACAAGCCCGCCAATGATTTCTCCTCTCCCATAGCATCGCAGAGGTCGTCGTATGCCTCTCGCTCCTCGGTTGTGGGGTGACTCATCGATGCGTGGATGTTTGAGTGAGGGGCTCGGCCTGGCTTAGGGTGTGTACGGTTTGGTACGGGTGAGTTGCGTCTTTATCGATGAGACACCACGCAGAGTGAAACGTTAAGACGCCTTTAGTTGGCGGCTAGCATGCTACGGCGCTCCTCCCCGGTTACCGTTCGAACTTCGGTTCGTTACCTTGCATTCGCATTGACCACGCAGTTCGAATTTGTGGCGCTCAATTTTCTTTTTTCGTGACCTTTTTACGCAAGCCCTTCTGTGTCATACGTTGTGTCATTGAACTTGGTCACTTTGCATCTGCGGTGAGCATCGCTCTTGCCGTAATCGTCTAGTGGTAGGATGTCGCTCTTGAAGGCGGAGGGTGTGCGGTTCGAAACCCTGTAAGGGGCAGTTATATATAAGAAACGATTTTGTTCGGTCCATTCTTCTGGGTGTCACCTCGACCGTCCGATTGCTACAAAATCATTGGGGGTGAGAACTTTCCATTTTATTTCTTTTGTTTATATTTATTTTTTTGCTCCTGCGCATTTTGAAAAAATCGTGCGCACAAAATGCTTCATATCTATGGCAAAAAAAACAAAACCAACATTTTGCTTGGAGGGGTGTGTTCCCTTCAACTTGCCCATTTCCCTGCCAAATTTTTGTTTTTTTGTTTTTTTCGCTATTTTTGGGTCTTATAGCTTATGTCATACAAGTCATATGACGTTAGTACCCCTTTAGCATGCCATGTACATTACGCGGATATTATGCCGGTAGCATGCTCTTATGGTGTCATTTAGTATCCTAACGCCAGACTTGCAGTTTTTTTTGTTTTTTTTTGTTTGCATGCGTCTTTGTTAGTATGCCGTTACGGTACCCACTACGTGAGACTAGACGCCGTTAACATGCTATCGCCACGCCGTTAGCGGCATACTAGGTGAGACTAGACGCCGTTAACATGCTAACGCCACGCATGCTAAAGGCGTGCTAACTACATGCTAACGGCGACAACATGTTAAAGGTGTCCTAAGGGCGTGCTTTAGGGTGCACATCTTAACGCGCCTAGAGGAATATTCCTCAAAAGATTCCCTGGTTAGGACACCTTTAGGAGGCCTTTAGGATGCCTGTAGTTCGCCCATCCTAACGGTATCCTAATGACACCCTAACGTGTGGCATTAGGACTCCTTTATGACGTACTAACCACGTCTTAACGCGCCTACGGGGGGGGGGTCACAGGCCTGCGATGCCCCGTAAAGCACTTCGCCCCGGAGAGCATTTCTCCGCGCTACGTGAACAATGGACTCGCCAACTTCCCCCCGATGCATCCGATGACCAGTTCGTGCAGGCGTCCGCAAGTACACCCCGTGCGGCCCCGGGTCACCGTGGGCTTTCCCTCCAACGACAAGAACGACCGGTGGCCAAAACGCGTGCGCCACGACTAGCCCGAATGGCCATGTGTCACCCAGCACCTCACCCAGTACCCTTGGCACCACCGCGTGGTCCGGTGAATATTGCCACCTCCGCACCATCAACTCCGGCGGTACCACTTGCTGCCGATACCGTCGGTTGTCCGGAGGGTTTCCGGTTGGGTCAACATTTCGAGGAGCACACGAAGAAGTTTCGAGTTAGCCAATGGGCGGAAACCACTGTGGCGTGCGTGAATGATGCAAGGTGAGTGATTTCGTTTTTTCAAGGACCCTTTGAAAGTGCCCTAACTTTCAGTTGGACTCTTGAATCACAATCGTCCATTTGGATCTTCGCAGCACTGTCGCACACATATGATGCCGTTAGCATGTTAAAGACTATGTATCGACGTACTAGCGACATCTTAACTGCACTCTAACGTGGCAGGTGCCAAACGGAAGACATGATGCGTGCTCTTTGTCACGTAACCGCTTGTAGATTGGAAGCGCGTAAGTCGAGAAACGTCGGCATGGTTCAGATTTACACTTGTGGCCATCGCAAGGACGAACCAACTTGCATGACTCCCCGCGACTTTCATCGTTGCGCCCAAGACATGCTAACGACCCTACGGTACCCGTCATGGTTGCCGATCCCGTCCATTTTGGAAGAAGAACCGGGCAAGGTAATGTACGCCGACCGCGTATTTCCCATAAAATTACGGACACGTGGCGTGCGACATTGTCTCATGTCCATTGCCACTGCAATCATGCTCATTGTCGCAGCCTCCATCGATAACACCACCCCTCTCTCGATATTGATACGAGATGTCGACGACTCCCCGCCGCCCGCCTCGCCTTCACCGCGCCCCGAGCCGATGGCCGACCCCACCGATGACGACACCACCCCTCCTTCCTCCTTGATACGAGACGTCCACGACTCCCCGCCGCCCGCCTCGCCTTCACCACGCCCCGAGCCGATGGCCGACCCCACCGATGACGACACCACCCCTCCTTCCTCCTTGATACGAGACGTCCACGACTCCCCGCCGCCCGCCTCGCCTTCACCGCGCCCCGAGCCAATGGCCGACCCCACCGATGACGACACCACCCCTCCTTCCTCCTTGATACGAGACGTCCACGACTCCCCGCCGCCCGCCTCGCCTTCACCACGCCCCGAGCCGATGGCCGACCCCACCGATGACGACGCCCGTCCCTCGTCATTGATAGAGAACCGCGTTGACGTGGTAAGCATCGTGGAATCCATTGAGGACGACGGCGACTCTTCTGTCGCCACGCTTTTGCCACACCCCGAGACGACCGAGCTCCCCGACCACTTTCCGCGTCATGGGGATGTGGACCTGGCGAGGTGAGCCCCCCCTTTGGGCGGTTTGTATGTCGGCGCTAGGGTGCCTTTACCACGCCTTTAGCGTGCTAACAGTGGTATAAAGGCGTGCTATCTCCAGGCGAGGCCACGACTCCCCGCCGCCCGCCTCGCCTTCACCGCGCCCCGAGCCGATGGCCGACCCCACCGATGACGACACCACCCCTCCTTCCTCCTTGATACGAGACGTCCACGACTCCCCGCCGCCCGCCTCGCCTTCGCCACGCCCCGAGCCGATGGCCGACCCCACCGATGACGACACCACCCCTCCTTCCTCCTTGATACGAGACGTCCACGACTCCCCGCCGCCCGCCTCGCCTTCGCCACGCCCCGAGCCGATGGCCGACCCCACCGATGACGACGCCCGTCCCTCGTCATTGATAGAGGACCGCGTTGACGTGGTAAGCATCGTGGAATCCATTGAGGACGACGACCCCGAAGACTTTAAGGATGTAAAAGACATATTACGCCAACTTGGTCTACCGGCGACTTTGGTAGTTGGGGAACCTGCCCATGCCCGGTTGGCACGGATGTACTCCTGTATATGCATGTTCGACGACGATGATGAGGGCATCGCCGCCGGTGAGACCTTACCTATTTTCCCTCCCGGATTTGCCGATTGGGAGGCCGTGAATCGTGCTTTCCGCCACATGGGGGAACCGGTGCGGTACTTTGGTGAAACGGATGAGATGAACTTGGAGCGGCTAGATGTCCAATGGAACAACTTCATCGGCACCGACACCCACGACACACGCCCTCCCGCGTCCCCCGCGAGCTTGGGTAACGGGGAGGTGAACATGGCGAGGTGAGCCCCCATCCGAGCTCTTATCGCCGGGAGTTAGGTCGCCATTACCATTGTGATAAAGTGCTAACAGTGTACTAACGGCTTCATATCCTCGCAGCACGGTGTCCACGGAGATGCGTCTTCAACATCCGCTGATGACGCCATTGGAGATGGAGTGGAAGATGCGAGACGACGCACATGAAAGCGCAATACGGGCGGCAGAGGTTCAACGCGGAGGGTTGGTGTATAAAAACGGCTTGGCGTTATGTGATTGTGGCATGTGCTATGGCACGACCGTGTGGGTTAGTCGAGCAACCCTTTTTCGTCACCGAAGCTTGTTCAAAAGGATACGGCGCGGACAGGCCTACACGGATGCGGTAGACGTCCCAGACCCGGATGTGCGTCATGTCGTGCCATTGGGCGATGACGTGAAATCGAATGACACCCGCGCCATTCCGGCAAGGTGAGTGAAAAAACTGAACAACCTCCGGTACTGGAAACGCCGTTAGAGTGCAGTTAAGATGTCGTTAGTACGTCGTAACACAGTGTTTAACATGCTAACGGCATCATAGGTGTGCAACAGTCCTGCGAAGGCCCAAATGGACGATTGTGAGCTTGTGGATGACGACCGCTCCTACACCACGTGCAAATCCAACCCGATGCGGGAGATGGATCCGGGAGTATCGGACGACGACCGCTCCTACAGCCAAGATTACTCATCTTGCGAAGGTGAGAACTTCGACGAGGGGGGGGATCCATGCGACGAGGAGGGTGATGAAGTGGGTGGCGAAGCGTGGGACGAAGCTGGATCTATGAAAGGCGACGACCATGGAACGGATGCAGACGAAGACCCAGACATGCGAGACGCAAAAGCGGCCACGTCGTTGTTGGTCCAAGAGATGACGAAGTTATTGGCCGCCCAGCAGCAGGTGAGCAATATGTTAAACGTAGAGCGGTATTAAGCCTTTATGATACCTTTAGCACGCCATTAGGCTATTGTTAATGTGTTACGGGCGCACTACATACCCCGATTGTCGTGTTATAATTGCGGTTTCGGAGGGTGGCCACCACGCGCAGGAGATGGACGCGGTCCCCGTGGAAGGCCCGCGCCGACCCATTAACGCCTTCAAGCTCCTTATCGACTGCTTGGAATGGAACGCCGAAGGCAAGATGTCGCGAGACTCTTTCGACAAGCTCCTCGCCATTATCACGGAACATTTCGGAGATCAATTGGGCAACTTTCCAACGAACTTCAAAGCCGCCTGGAAACGGTTCGAAGCGTTCGACGCCCCCTGGCATAGGGTCGACTTATGCGTGAAGGGGTGCGTGTTCTTCGAGGAAGATTACGCCACCGCCGACGAGTGCCCGAAGTGCAAGGAGCCCCGGTGGGAGGCATTGGGCGAGACGGGAGACGTGGACGCGGGGAAAGGCAAGAAACCGCGATCAACATTCTTTTGGTGGAATGTTGTCGATTTGCTGAGACGTGTGTACGCGAATCCATACACGGCGGAGATGATGCTCGCCCACTCGAGGCATGTTCCACCGGAAGACGGATCGATGCGCACAATCTGGGGTGAGTATTCTATTGAGGTCGATGTTAGGATGCCGCTAGTGCCTTAACGACATGTTAACTGTATCTTAACCATATACTAACACGTTCACCTGTGCTGGAATCTTCCATCAGATGGAAAGGAATGGCAGGAGCGGAAGAACGTGCGACACATCGAGTTTTTCAAGGAAGCCAGGAACGTGAGTATACTCTTGAGTGCCGATGGGGCAGCATTGTGGCAGAACAAAATGGGGGTGTTCCCTATATACTTCCAAATCTTAAACCTACCTCCGGAGCTTCGCACGAAGTATGCGAACATGGAGGTGTACGGGATCATTGAAGGGCAACACCCTGCCAACTCACAATTGCTGTATGGTAAACTCGTGGACGAGCTCGTGGTGTTGTGGGACGAAGGTTTTTTGTGTTGGGACTCGTACACCAACGAGCACGTGCGGTTGAAGGTCATGCTCTTTGCCATACTCATGGACTACAAGGGAGCGGTTGAAGCCGCACAAATCATGGACGTCGGTGCATACGCCGCGTGCCTAGTATGCAAAATTTGGGGGACATGGTCAACATTAATGCACAAAATGGTGTACCTCTTCAGCAAGCAAAATCCGCCAGGTATGCTAGTAGCACGTCGTTAGGTTGGCGTTAGGATGTACTTAAAAGCCTAAAGGCGTGCTAACCGTATAATGCATGTGGTGTAAATGAGTGTTTGCTGATTACTTTGTTTTCTCTTCGGTCTAGGCACTCCACCGTTGCGCACGGACGCCGAGTACAAGCGTCATGCCGCAATGCATGAAGATCTGCGAGATAGCGGAGACCCCGAACTTTCGGGAGCGACCTTGGAGGAGAGCATGCGGAATACGGGCGTCAAGTTCTCGAGCGTTTTTACTCGGTTGGTTTACTTCAAGATCTACCGTGATATCATCCTAGATGGCATGCATGACATCATGAACCTGGTGAACAGAATCGCTGCAACCTTGCTTGGGGTCGACTTCAACGACGCCCTCCGCCAGCAAGCGAAAGCGGACGGTGTCCATCCCACGTGGCATGCCACAACCAAGGTGAAGAATGCTCAAGGTAGGCAAATATGCACGTGTTAGGATGTGCATAACGTGCCGATAGTGTATTAACCACGTGCTATCGGTGTCACGAAGGGGTACTAACGGCATACTCAGTTGAAATAATGTGACGCAGGTAAGGAGGTATTGATGTACAAGATGAATCACGGACCTTTCGCGATTCCACCCCGCCCTGACAGAAGGTCTACCACGAAACGAAGCTTGGAGACAGCGCGCAGTTTCTTGAAGAGCATAAGGGCGGTGGAAAGATGGGGGCGTGGCCACAAACGATTGTTGCAAACTACCGCCGATAAGAAAGCCGCCAAGCACATTCGGGCTCACGACGGCTTGAAGCTCGTGCAAAACAGTATCTTGTCGACAGTCTGCGCTTGGCCACGAGATGAAGGGCAGCCCGCCAATCGATTGGCCAAGCTAGTGGGTAAAATGACCACGATCGTGCGGGAGATCACGACGACACAAGTGCGTCCTAAGGTAAACGGTTAGGATATAGTTAGTATGATGTTATGATGCCGTTAACATGCTTCGTACATCATACGGGCCCTAACGAATTGCTGCGTACGTGCAGGATATGGAGCCACTCGCACAAGAAATCAAGTCATTTTTCGAGGAGTTGGAGGCGACCGGGCCAGCGTATGCTTGGTGTGTGATTAACACTCACATGTTTTCTCACTTCGTCCAACAACTTGAGAAGTATGGTCCCATGCGGGAGGTATGGATGTACGCCTTCGAGTCCTTGAACGGTCACATCAAAAGCCTAGCGAGGAGCAACTCCCTACCCGTTCCAGCCATAATGCATCAAGCGGGTGAAGGTGTTGCATTTGGTGCGTGGGTTAATCACTTTCATTTCGGAAGACCACTCCACCCGGATGCCGGCGGCCGTGACCATGGGGAGCCGCGGGGCAATTGCGGTTGAGGTATCGGCTAGGGGGAAACGTGTGGTCTTGCGAGATGATGACATTAAGGCCTTGAAGATTTGGATGCGGACTGAATTGCCGGCTTATCGAGAGCTGGTGGAGAAGTGGGAGAAGTATGTGGAAGACGCGCGCAGGTGATTTGTGGCCCCATTCCCCGAGCGGTTGTTTATGCCCTTATGACGCCGTTGTTGCATATTTAGGACGCGCCTAAAGTACTAACGGTATCGTATCGCTGTGCACAGTTGGAATGCACGGATGCGACTGCGACACAAGCAGTACCGGAACGCGGTGTGTGCAAGGGAGGGCAAACCTGAGCACATACGCGAGCCCCCATTTGGAGCGTACGCGGATCCTACGGAATGGTTGGGCCGACAGTTCACCAAGTACGAGATGTTGCTCATGGCGGGGCCGACACCGGTTTGCTATAACTTCACGCACGTCAAGATCGGCGACGCTGATTACCGCACGGCTACGACCGATCGGAACAAGCGCACCGTACACAGCTACTTTCGCACTTTCTTCGCGAGTGAGGAAGTGGACGAGCACGGTGAGCCAAAATCCGTGGCAAGGTGAGAAAGGAGCACGCACTATTATACCTTTAACATGTCTTTAGGATGTCGTTATGACTCGATTAGGATGCGCATAATGTCCTAACGACATACTAACTTAGCTGTTTACACAATCGTGGGCTTGGTGATATGCAGGCACGGCCGTATTACGAGAATATTGCGGGTGGAGATTGCAGGAAAGGTCTACATCTTACTGAAATGCGATTGGTTCGCTAAGCCGACCGACGAACAGATCAAGGAGTACCGTCGACGTCACTCCATTCTCGGCCCGGATAACTTGACCAAGACGGTCTATACCTTCAACCCGCACGTAGACCGCGCGGCCTTTGACAACATGGAGCCATTCATATTAGCCAATAGAGTAGAACAGCAGGTTGTTATTGTACCACATCCGTGCATGGAGACCGCGGTCATTCTCGACCCAACGGCCGACTTCTTCGAGGGATCAAGGACATAGGACGACGACGAGGTCGATGTATGAGACATGAATCGCTGCTAGTTTATTTTTTGCTTGCCACATGCCATGCAGGCAGTTGCAAATTGTGACCTTGGTAACGACCCCTGCAGTAGTACAACTAACGCATACTTTATAAGGCGCAGTGCCGCTAGAGTGCCATTAGCGTATTAACTTTGCCTACGAGCATCCTAACTACGTCCTAACGCCAACCTCCTAATGACATCCTAGAGGCATGCTAACGCCATCCTAACGTTCCTACATTTCCGAGAAACTCAGCCCGCGTAATACTTTCCCCGAATCCCACCATACTCCGCGGAATAAACTTCCCCTGGCCTTCTAGTCACCATAAAACGCCATCTCAGTGATCTGCACATCCACACGTGCCCCACCACTCACCCCTGCTCCAGTTGGGGCCAACGCATACTTAAGGCGCAGTGCCGTTAGGACGCCTGTAGTACGCGCATCTTAACGCGCCAATGTGGCGTTAGTATGCCTGTAATATATTATACTACCGGCATACTAACGCCCATACGTACTAACTGTCCTTTACTATGCCTTTAGGACACCTTTAGTACACATACTACAATTTGCTAGGACCGTAGGGTTCGAAATGAGGAAAAAAGCAGCTTTTGTTAGTTCTGGAACACGCCGTATCGGCAGACCCGGCAAACATAAAGAAATTTGCCCCGTCCACGAATGGCAAACTAGTAATAAACGCAAACGAAAGTTGGCAAGCCTGAATGACAATCCACCATGACATCTTTCTAGTACGAATAAGAAGTAATGTATTGGAAAGTAGGAATTAGTTTCATTTTCCAAACCGGTTATGCAATCGATTCGATTACTTCCCCTTTGAAACCGGTTTGATTATCATAATTATTCTCCCTTGCCACTGGTGAACTTTTTAGTTGCAGAAGTAATTACGACAATTAATCATAATTGTATATCCCAAATTGAAACATTTTTTATAGGTGTATTAACCCGAATAAACATTATTAACCCGATTAATTATGATTGTCCCAACAATCGATTCCGAGTCATAATGTATTGGGCCGTGTCCATCTTGATAAATTAGATCGTTGACATGATTATTACACCAATAAAAGTTATAAAACTTTCTCGGTATCGATTTGATACAAAGACATTAGCTACAACTAACGGTATGGGATACTTGAAATGACTAGCATACTCAAAATAAAGTTGGCCACACGGGATGCGAATACGATGGAATAAGCACGAATTATCTAAAAGCGATGCAGTATAACGTGCGCCATCCATCGTAGTCGCACATGATAACTATATGCCGAAACAAAGTATCCAGAGCCTCAATGGTGAAGACACGGATAACTTAAGGTTGCGTGAGACAAGGTGACAACTCATGAGAAACCCAATATTACTAGCTACATATTGCGGGGATGAAAAGAGGGGCATACGATCACTACGGGTGAAACTCCAATTCATCACAATTTCAGTGATGAATTTTTTCGAGGCCATTTCTAAGCGCTTCGCGCCCCCCTCGGCAATTTCCCTAGGCCCGCCACTTTGGGGCCACCAACGGGCGCTTCGCGCACCCCTCATTTTTTCAAGCCCCTTCGGGGCCATCCGCGGGCGCTTCGCGCCCCCCCCTTTTTTTTTAGGTCCCCTTCGGGGCCATCACGCGGACGCTTCGCGCCCTCGAGTCCCTCTCTCGTTTCCGTACCCAACATCGTTGGGACGCTTCGCGTCCCAACGTTGGGCGCTACGCGCCCCCCATCATTTTTTTCAGGCCCCTTCGGGGCCAACGTCGTTGGGGGACGCTCCGCGTCCCAACGTTGGGCGCTTCGCGCCCCCTGGGGACGACGAAAAACATGCGGCCCCCTCCCCTGGGAGCCCAGCGCTCGCCCGGTATGCGAGAGGTCCGGGGATCGATTCCCGGCCTGGCTCACCTTTTTCGGGCTTCTGGTCTAGCGGTACAGTTTCTGTTTCCCCATGAAGGACCACATTCAAATATGGTCCTCCCACAAGGACTGTGGGATAGTATCCACGGGGGGGATCCCCAACGCACCACTGTTAAGAAACACTTCTAGGGGACAAACTAGGGGGAGGGGGAGGGGGTCGAACCCCCAAGACCCGAAGGCAAGTGGGGAAGGGTGGGGGAGGGGGATTTATTTCGCCCATGCCGAAAGTTTATCGCGGCTGCTTGCGTCAAGCCACTCCTTACCGACTTTCCGTAAGGCTTAGTGCGTATTCGAATTTAACGTACTTTTGAAATATATTGACCAGACCGTCTTCGGCTCCGGCGCTCCCGTCGTGGAGAAACTTCGCCGGACTCGGTAATTTCTTCAGGTTTATATTATTCTGGGAGCAAATTTTGATTGTACCGGGAACAATCACCTTTTGCGATATATTTCAGGAACAATGGATATTTCAGTAGCAAATATGGATTGTTTACGGCACAATTAATATTTGGTACAAAAATATGTGCTTTCTTATATATTTTCGGAGCAATGAATATTCCTGGTGCAAAAGTTGATTGTATCGGAAACAATGCAAAAACTTATAGGTTTCCGGTGCAAAAACGTAGAGTCTAGAAGCATAGCTGGCGCTGGCGCTGGGGGCGGTGCGCGGGTGGTACTCGGTGGTACTCGGGCGACGTTGGTCGGGGGGAGGAGGGTGGGGAGGGGGTCGCTACTGAGACGCTGAGACCCTCCCCCGGCCCACGCACCGCCCAGTACCACCAGCGCACCGCCCCCAGCCCCAGCCCTAGCTATGCTTCTAGAATCTACGTTTTTGCACCGGAAATATACAAAATAACCCAACAACATAAATATCACTGTTTCCGGTACAATCAACTTTGCACCGAAGAGGTTTTGCACCGGAAATCTGCGCTGGAATCGAGGTGTCATGGTTTGCACCCGAAATCATCAAAATTTGTTCCCGGAAAATTAAAACCTATTTCTTCACCGCCGCAATTTTCTGGGGATTTGCAACATTTGCGGTGAGTCTCCACCGGCGGATCTTGCGGTTTCTTCTTTCCGCTCTGATGCGGTCCGGCAGGTGATCAAGGAGAATGTCGCGCGGGAATTTGTTGATTTGGCGGGGCAGCCGGCGGCGCAGTTTCAACGGGCGCTGACGGCGCACCGTGGCGACCTTTTCTCGGTGCAGCTGCCAACAGCGCACCCGAACGACCCCCGGTTGCCGCGCACGTCCGCAATTCATGGCCATCACGGCCAGGTGCTCCGCGGAACTCCGCCGGAGGCTCCTAGCCGTCCGTTCGTCGGGAATCGTCGGTTTCTCGACAATGTTCCCCGTGATTCTACTCCGCGTGCGCTGGACTCCGATCTGAGGTAAATGATTCATATTGGGCTCGAAGTGGGAACCGATTCCCCGCCCGCGATCGAGCCGTCGTCTGACGTGAGACGGTTCGTCATCGTGTCTTCGCCGGCGATTTCTAGCGAACGATCACATCGTCACGCCTCTTCACCACATGCCGCTCGTCGCTCGCGTGAAAACTGTCACCTCTCAGAAATTTCTAACAGAATTCTGCCTCCACTTCTGCATTGCATGCTATGGGTACCAGTCGTACGCCGAACCCCGAAGCGGTGCGCTCGCCCATACAACGCATACACTCTTAGACATCTAGGAACCACGATATGCCTCTTTTTCGTCACGTTGGCGTCTAGAGTTCTATTCGGCGCGTGGCGAAGATGCCGCCGATCTTCCTTTAGAGTTTAGGGCGCACCTTCTTCGTTGGTACGCAAACTCGCGACTGTAGGGTTTTCTTGGCATTTTACTCTGCTAGTGTCAGGGATATGACCGATGACATATGTGTCATACATGGCATACCTGTCATACATGTCATACCATGTCATGTCATGTCATGTCATGTCATGTGTCATAATGACATACAGTCGTCAAGTATTGTCAGTACGGTCGACTATGACATGTACAATCATAATGTTTGTCATCCACCTAAGGTGAGTGACATCTGTCATCGAGAGGCCAAGTACATGGCATCGAGATGGCGAAGCAAGACAAGTTCTTGAAGAACCGAAGTGTCCTGATAAGACGCGTCTTCGCTTCAAGCATGCACTGAACAACATGCGAGCATCAATGGCTATATCGACCAGCCGATGCGGGAAGTTCACCTAGTGCTCTCGGGTTCACAACCCGATGGTGGTAACGCATGAGATGCGTGAGAGCATTAGAGATATGAGGAGCATTGGGCTCAAGCAAGCACTTCTGGTCAACAGACTGCTGCACTCATAACCCACCAGAATATTGCGTTTTGCTGTTACCGTTCAATAACAGCAGCGTCACACATACTGTTCGCATAGCGAACCGTGACAGTGGTATCCTCCGCTCAGGCGAAGAACGAGAACTCAAGTGCAGCAGACTTGACACATATACATATATTGATTTGTATACAGCGCGACTGAGTTCGCACACATGTCGTCGAATATCTGCACATACTCGACAGCTTTCGCTTCAATACATCGTCGGCGATCAGCAGCGATCAGCGGAATTGTGCATAAAACAATCGGCGCGACATAATCGCATTCAACATATACTGCGACGAGGTGTGCGCACGATGTATGTATGCTGTCAAAAATCGCAGGTTATGGTACGATGCGCGAGAATTAAGCGCGTATATGAAAAATGAGCGTCAGTGCACATAATCTCATCAACCGCGTCAGAGATGCACATAATCTCATCATCAGCGACAGCGACATTCGCAATTGTACCGCGCGACCCGTACAGTATACATAAAGATGTGCGATGATCATAATTCGTACCGTGCGACGCAGATGTGCGATGATCATAATTCGTACCGTGCGACGCAGATGTGCGATGATCATAATTCGTACCGTGCGACGCATGCATCAGTATGCAGATTGACATGCGACATTCACAATTCGTATCACGCGCATACACAGTGTGTAAAATCGCGATGTTCGTACCATATCGCACCAAGTGGGCGCATACAGCGACAGATCGACGCATGATAAAATAAGGCCCAACTATACACCCACATGCTGTGCAGAAATTGTGTGTGCGACATCATCATCGTCATACACACACATGTCGTGCAGAGATAGAGTGTGCGATATCGTCATCGTTATACACATAAATGCTGTGATTGTGATTGAATGGTCATTATTATCACAGATCATTATTATCACAGATCACTATCACATAGCATACTGTGATTGTGTGCATGAGCTATACTGTGATAGAAATCAGCTTGATCACATGTATAAATCCAGTATACATGCATACATGCATACATGCATAATTACTTTGCTACTACTGTGCTTGGCATACACACATACATGCATTATTGCTTGGCATGCACGCATAGTTAGAGACCACAGGCTTTCGCTGGAAGCGCTTTCGCGATATTTCCCGATACAATATTTCCCGATACATATATCCCTTTGGCATCATTGTGATAATAAATTTTCGAGGGACGGTATAAAATTTTAAGTCTGCATTTTGAAAATAAAATTTTGATTTTCTATTCTAGGATTGTCACTTTTCTATTTCAAAATAATAATATTCCGCTGGTCCATGGCACCTGTGAAGTGTTCGGGAGTGTGCTAGACGAATTAGTTGTAATTTCTTTTGGTGCTCGATTGAATTAAGCAAGGTTACATGTGGCATATAATATATTCCCCAGAAATGGACATAATTTCTATTCCCCATTTAGCACTTTTCTATTCCCCAAACATTATGCTACCTACACCAAGTCCGTGGATGGCACGCGCCTGGAATTCCACCGACAGGAGATTAGTGACGTATTGAGGGAGTTCTTGCTCTTTCAGTGTCGAAACAACCCTACTAATATCAAGCATAAAGACATTAAGAGGGCGTGGAGTGAAAGAAGGATAGCCGAAGGGACCATGGTCTTGGACGAGGACGAATCCGTCCACTCGTTGCTCAGGAGGAGCGATGAAGTAGAAGTCCAAGGGGGCGTCCACGATCTTGGCCCCGGTGTCGGCCTCCTTCAAGGAGTAGAGACCGGGTTCCGGATCTCTACTCCGCACCCTGCGCATAAAAGAAATACCTGTTCGTAAAAAGGGCAAGTCGCACGGAAAGTTCATGAAAATAGAAAGGCGTCATGTCGCATACCAGGCGACGGTGTAGTTGGAGCTTCTGGCACATTCGTACTCTACCAACGACCCATGGCTATTATCCTTATTCCAGGTCCTGTCACAAGGACCTAGGGTAGAATGGTGATGGCGGCCTTGTATTATGTATATAGTGCCCATTCCTATGCTTTGGGGCAATATCTAGGACCCAATTGAAATATTTTCAACCTTGGTTTGCTTGGAATGCGGGTAATTCGTCGTCATCTTAAGCATCAAATTTTCAGTTAAAGTCGCATGGATATGCCAAATTTGAAGTTTGTGCGGAATAAGCCAAAAGTATTATCGAAATTTACGCTACCCATGCTCATTGCTGATACGGTAGCATGAAATTAAGAAGATATCTCGGCATATGCAAAACATCGGACTTAGCTCGAGTCCCAAGGATGTTACAAACCGGAGGATAACCAGCACTTAAACCAACAAGAAGGCGGTGAAAATAATATGACATCCAGGTCCTTGTGAGAGGACCTAGAGCGTTCTAGGTCCTGTCACAAGGACCTCGGGATAATAGCCACCCAGGGGGGGCACTTCTGAACCGGTTATCGAATGTAGGATGCTTATTCCTACAGCGCTTAATGTTGGATGTCTCGTGCTTGGGCTGCCCGCGCGGAGGCCATACTGGCATACATGGGAATCACTTGTGGGTAAATACCCCCCCACTTCGCGCGGAGTCCTCGCCTTGCCCTAGATATGCTGTAAACCTTTCGCGGTGTCTGAGCAGCTGCGTACTTCTGCGGGTCTGCTGGGGTGGCGGCCTACCATCGAAGCTATTAACAAGAAAGCGTACTTGACAATAAAGCGTAATTTCAAAAAGACCCACGCTGCTGAGCGTGGGTGGCGGCCAGGTGAAATCAAAGGGATGAAGCATGCAACACGGCATGCAACCTGCGAATCCAGTGGCGTCACCTTGAGAGGTAACAATTTTCACGCGAGTGACAGAGAGACAGGTGTTGACGAGGCGTGGCGATGTGATTTTCGCCAGATATCGCCGGCGAAGTCACGATGACGAGCTGTCTCAGTCTGATGACTGCTCGGTCGCGGGGAACCAGTTCCCACTTCGTGCCCAATATCATCATATACCGCAACATGCATCTCGCCAGCGAGTAATAAATAATTCAAATATCTGCACACTATACAAGCAGAAATATCAGCACTACGAAGATGAAAAAATAAAACCAGGTGCACACGCCACGAGAAACAGCACACATGCGAAACAGGCGTTCGAAAACAGTAATAGAAGAGATTTGTGAACGCACAAGTGCCGACTCTCCATTCTTTGGCTATTTTGAGCTCGAGTCCTATGCCGACCCCCACCCCACCTCCTCTCGGCCGTCGAAGCCCCAGGTTGTTCGCTCATAAATAATTCCAAAATATCGAGGATTTCGGCCTTTTCGGGAGACTTGGGTGGACGAGGGGGGCTTATCCCAGCTCTGCAAGTCCAATGCCTCACCTTCTCGAAGCAAGCCGGGTCAGGTCATATGGCAACCCCTACGCACCTTGGAGGGGGTCGAAAGTCAGCACTTGCGAGTTCAAAAAGTCTCTGCTCGATAAGCAGAGTCCCTGCAAATTTACAAAGGCAAAGCCAGTGAAAGCGGTGAAATTTGAACCCACACTGCACATTCTTTGCAGCTATCGCCCTCGTTAGGGGTATTCGAGTGATTCTGATGCCGCTACCGACGTTGCTGGCAGCTTCAGAAATACACAGCAAGAAAGACAACCTGCAAAGCAAAATGAAGCGCTGCTTGAACGTGCGGTTGCAAATTGCACCGAAACCGTCGGGATGCAATACAGCCCGTCAGCCTACATGAATGGCACGCTCCACGATGAGTATACCTCTCAGAGGTACACGTAACGCCAGCAACGTTACCGGCGGCATCATACATAGCGCAACAACGAAGGCGACCGGTAAAATAATGAAGCCCTGTTAAGCACGGATGTTGGGAATTGACCCAAACCGGCGGGCTGCAAAGAAACCCGCCGGTTTTCAAGGATCCCTACTATGAAACAAAAGAACGGACTGAGCTGCGGATGCAGCTGATGCGAGCAACGCAACGCAACCGGTCAGGTTCCACCCGCACGGTACAGCGGTCAGCCCTGTATTCGACAAGTAGCAGTGATATGCAAATAAAAATAAATGAAAACAAAAAGTACAGAGCTCGGGGGACAGGAGGTAGAGCTGCAGCGCGCGGGCGCCGCAAATTGAAACCGTGGAGTATAAAGTGGATGCCGGAAACCAAGATAGTAAATACTACGGCTTGATCGATCTCACTTTTGAGATCTCCGCTAGGCATGTAGACCATCTGCAATGTATAATATCTGATCGTTCGATCATCTCTTCGTTTGTTTATAATTTATTACAACTAATCCAAACAGTGAACGCTGGCTGATCCATGCCCGTGACCGATGCTGACAGTGGCATCATCCCGCTGAAAAAGGTTTTCGAAAAGTTCCAGTGCCATAAAAATTGAGGGATAGCCCTGATGTCACTTTCAGGAAAACCTGTTTCGCTCCTATAAGGGAAACGAAATGTGAAACAACATTTTTTTTGAAAAACCTACAAAACCGAATCTAGAAAATCGAATCTTTCTGCGACGCGACACACAACAGACCATGCGAAAAAAATGGGGTTCCGTCAAATCCTCTGCATTTGAATATTTCTTAACAATCCACTCTCGAATATACCGTAGGGTTTCGCAGTCGGGTGTTTGCTTTTGCGATTACTGTTCGCGATGCTTATCGCATATTTCGGAAACCGATCCCCGTCAGATGTTGTATAATTATTCCAACGTATAATTATTCCGTGCACGTCTGCCTGGATCACATTTGTACGGTTTACTATCAATCATCTGTGGATTGTAAGAAGGTAACTTATCATAGAATACATGCAGCATATCGTGGCTCGACGCAGGGGCACATTTTTTGCGTGGTAGTATAACCTACTCGCATGCTCTTTTGCCACACGGCATCATACCTATTAACGTGTGTCCGAACCGCGGTTGTACACAATAATACATAATAAGGTCTGGGGAACGTTAAGGCACACTTGCCCAATAACGTTCCGAGTTCCTAGATCGCGACATAAGGGCGGCGATTTAAGTATGCGGTTATAAGTATGCGTATTGAGTAGTATAAACACTATTACTATTGATTGATATTGATATATGCTCAAGCCCTCGCGATCCTTAGCGATTTTCGACGAAATTGTTGGAAATCTGGTATCGATCAACATCATTATTTACGATTGATCGATTTTATTCAATCGACGCGGATTTTAGTTTAAATCGACTAATCGGTCAACCCCCCGCAGCCGTGAAAGCTTGCAGCGAGGGGGGAGGGGGGTATAGCATCCTAAATCCAACACCGGCGTGCATGCATTCCACGACACGTAAGGTGCTGACGGGCTCGGATATCGCCTTGAATCGTGCCCGCGCGAGTCGCAAGATCTGGATTAGATCTTGCGCGCGGAGCACCGTTCCGAGGCCATGGCAACGGAGGAGCACCCGCTGATGGGGTTTCGGATGTGACGTACCGGGCTGTGGGGCTTTATATGACATACCGGTATATATTCAAACAGTTTTCGGTTTCCGTCCATTCTCCCTCAATTTCGGCGACTCGTGCACGACACAATATGCCTACCATGTCAATTGGGTGCGTCACCATGATTACAACTACCACATTTGCACCAAGGGGGCAAATGCATTGCGCTACACACCAATTCCCATTAGAATTAGAAGTGTATAGGGGGAAGTTCTTAAAATACAAATTTGTTGACGATTATTACCGTGGACGGACATAAGACGAGTTTATCGACATAAAATGGGATGGGATCCCCCTACAGAACATTGTGACACCGTAGACTGATATATTTCTATCAGATGAAAACTTTGCTCAACCCAATTTTATATACTCGTTACTTACCTGGACGGAAGGGCATGGTGGATAATGATAGCGCAGACAACACGACATTGCATATCTTTGGCAGAAATTCAGGAAGGCTGAAAAAGCTTTGAAATATGCCATTAAAGGGTGGCACTCTGATCCCTTGCTTTCTTCAGCAAGCCGCATGCATACCATACCTGCAGAAGCGTGCTCTTTGCGCCCTTGTCCAATCACATAGAAAGTTGCTCACATTCGAATCATCAATGTAGTTGGGAGTTACTGATCAAGTAAATAAATCATACTTGCCATACAAAGCGGGTCAGTCCGAATCGTCATTCATAAAGATGAAAGAATCGAATTGAATTATATTGCTCCCCGTCGCAGGGTTGGCTGAATACTGCGACAATTTGGAAAGCAGGATCTCTTTTTTATTCGTCATGATTCCATAGTGAGAGCATATAGTGCCTGGAACTCGAGGCGCCTCCCCTGCAGCCCTGTTCATGTGCATTGAACACACACAAATCCCCACCAACTTGGTGGCTGTCTCCCTCCCACTTCCTTGGACACAACAGCTTACACCTCTTCTGGGCTAACGATCCAAGGGTTTAAATTACTCTAATTGCGGCATGCATCATTGCAATCCAACATTCCGGAAGATTATGGGAGGCAAAGGGCTATGTTTCTTCCAGCAAGAAGGCCGTCTCTACTTAATCCCCCAGAACACAAAGGGTTTGTTTAAGGCATGGGTAGGTGAGGAAACATAGGCGTAATGTATAGTAATGGGCCGGCTTTGGCCTGCACAGGGACACGAATGATGTCACTTCAGTCCGCGGGATCAAACGAGGGAAACATAGGCGTAATGTATAGTAATGGGCCGGCTTTGGCCTGCACAGGGACACGAATGATGTCACTTCAGTCCGCGGGATCAAACGAGGGAAGGCGCATACGTATGCGCTGGGCTGACAGCTTCGCCTTGGAAGACCCCGCGGTTGATAGTAATGGTGTTGCCTTCCATCGTCCACGTGCCCCGCCGCACATTGTGCATCATAAACCCAGCTACTGCGTTAGACGTTGCCGCATCATTTGCCCATATTCTAGGCAAGCTCGACCTTGCTGTCAACCCAATAGCCGCCATCACGCGAATGTGGCGTGCCGCGCCGAGACCCTGGAAGTAAGCTGGCAAGGGTCAGGCTCTCAACCCATCTTACAAGGGGAGATGACCTAAGTTGTGTGAGAATACTGTAAAAGACTACATCAGGGGCTGGGGAGGAGGGGTCACGTGAGTCTTGAGAAGGAGGCTTGCTGCGGGAGGGGTTAGAGGAGGCCCAGAGGAAAAGGCTTAACGTAGGAGGGTGCCAAGTGCGCCTAGAGGAGGAGACTATCGCAGGGAAAGCTTCCGAGGGGGTCCAGAGGAAGCTGCTGCATTGAGGGTTTTCACGGATCCACAGAAAGCTACCGGAATACTGGGGTTGCATGGGTCCAGAGTAGGAGACTGCTGGAGGGGGGCAACGAGGGTCCAGGGTACAAGGCAAGACGAGAGGTTTGCACAGATCCATTTAGAGGCTGTGAGAGGAGGCTTCGCACGGGTCCAGATTTAGAGGCTGTGAGAGGAGGCCGCACGGGTCCAGATTTAGAGGCTGTGAGAGGAGGCTTCGCACGGATCCAGCTTTAGAGGCTGTGAGAGGAGGCTTCGCACGGGTCCAGAGTTGGTCGCTGCTGCATCGGAGGCCCCATATGTCTTAACAGAGGAGGCTCATCGAAATAGGGTGTCGCGCAGGTCTAGAGAATAAGCCTGCTGGAGGAGGGGTTCGAAAGGGGTCCAGAAACGGCTGTCACAGGAGCGGGCCCCGCGGGGCCACAGGGGGAGGCGATTGGAGGAAGGGTTTGGGTCCAGAAGAAGCTGCGAGAGTAGGGGGGGGCAGTGGTTTCAGAGCAGGGGCTCAAGGAGTGGAGCACGGGGGTCCAAACGAGTAAAGTTTCGGAGGAGGGGGTCGAATAGGTCCTAAGCAGGAGGTTTTTGGAGTAGGAGGTCGTTAGGGTCTAGAAGGTTGCCGGAGGAGGAGGTCACAATGGTCTATGCTTGGAGACTACCGGAAGAGGGGTCGCCTAGGTCCAGAGTAGGAGACTGTCGAAGGAGGGGGGGTTGTGAGTACAGAGCTGGAGTACAGAGCGGGTCCAGGGATGTTTTCTGCTGGTAGTTGGGTGCACCTGGGTCCAGAGGAGGCTGCCCGAGAAGCGGTTGTCCGGGTCTGCAGTGAACCATATGGCCTCCACCTCCCTTACTGCCGCCACACGGGCTCCCCCAAACACGATCACCCTGAACGAATATCTAGGCAAAGGTCTGGAGTGCACCACAGCAGCCTGAGCGTGGAGTGTGCTGCCTGAGTTCCGGAAAGCTTGGTCCTGTCCTGTTGACTCTCTTCACCTCAAAAGAGCACCTGGAAATAGGTTTTGGGGTTTAGGCAGTGCTGCGCATGAGCCTGCAGGTTGCAAGTCAGATATATATCTCAATAGGGGTCTAATGGAATAACCTACCGTTACCCGTCACCATTTTGAGATAATATCCGTCCGTCCGCAGCAAACTGCCAGGCTCTTGCTCATCCTGCAGCAGCACCGTGCCCCCACAGCTCTCCAATATGCTTGCCACGTGTTCGCACCTCTTCCACGTCGTTCTCCAAGCATCAACGCATGGCAGATACAACAGCTCCGTTCTTCAACGCACATGGCATATGCCATGCGACAGAGGGATGCCCCTGTCGGGTGGTGCGCGTTGAGCCGTGTTACACCCTATCAGAGACGAGGAAATGGTTAAGGAAAACAACCGCTGCTTATTCGCAGCCCTTGTAGAGACGAGCGACCCAAACCCTCTCGGTCTCAGCTTGTCTCCGCGGCGACTGACTGTGGCGGGCGCTGCTTGTGCAAGACGCACTGGATCGTGGGGGCACGTCAGCGAATGGAGCTGAAGAACTTTCCCGAACCAATCACGCGTCGATCAAGCTGAACGCAGGAGTTGCTCGTGGCGACAGCACGCGCGTCGTCATCGTAAGTGCCGCGAAAGGTACAGCAGGCGGTCTGCTCTTCACGTAACGAAGCTGGTCAACGAAATCACTTGGGGTGGCTTCCGATTTCGCGAGGCAGGCAGGGGAACTCCACGTACACAGTGGCGACAACCGCCGAGCAAAGAAAACGCGCTCTAAATGCGCTGCAGAGATGCGCACTGCACGCCTTCCTCACCGTTCGAAGTCCAGGCGACTAGAGTGTTACAAATGCAAGACCCGTTCAGGGGACTTAAGGTGCGCAAAGCGACGGTTGCCTGCAATACGGAGACGTTGGGACCCGGAGGTGAGGGTCAAGGAACCTGCTCAGTAACATCGCCTAACATCTTTTCCAACTCGTCCACAAGGCCAGCCAAGCAGTAGAATTGCGCTTCGTGCAGGAGAGCCTGATGATGGGCAGTTCCCGAGAAAGCGCAGAGCAGTGAGACGGGCGACGGAATAACGGGATCGATATCTACTGTCTTCAGACGAATTCTGTTTGAGATGACGGCTGGCTCTTTTTATGAAAACGCAAGTGTGCAGTTCCAAGGCCACAAGCCATGTGCACGTGACGATGTGCGAACTCGCGGTCGGAGAAATACGAACACAGTTTTACCTGAAGCGGAGTATTCTCGTCCGCAAATACGTTTCTGGTACGCAGCCAAGATAATATCAGCTTAAACAGGTCAGGATCTCGATCGATAAATAGATGGGCGTTCTCGTCAACGTCAGAGGAAAAATCGTCGCTTAAGAGCGACGTGAAGAAGCTGTCCCCAGCAGAGCACAAAGTCGTCTGAGTAGTTTGGAATAACGTGCCCCCAACGTTGAGTGTTATAACACCCATAACGTCTGAGCTGAGATGGTACTTTTCGACCGTAGTGTGCCGCAATCGACCGACCACTCTGGACCCAAGCGTGACACTATTGCCTATAAGTTGATTGTTTCGGAAGGCTGTTAAGCGAAGGTTGCAGATTCACAGTTTCGAGCGAGTTTCAGTTTGAGTGTCACACCCCAGGTCACACCTAAACTTCACCACACCCTTCGATCGGGAATTCGGGATGCAGGTTGCAGGGTAATGGTTATGGAATAGAGCGCCGACTTCGATTCGATTCGAGGGCTGCGTTACTTTCGGACGCCCATCAGCTCATTATGCGTTACAAACCCTAAGCAATATTCGCGCTATTTCGATCCGGAGACTTGGGTTCCAGAGTAGTGGTAGAATAATAACGGCTGGGGAGGATGGTATTCGGCCCGATAGCCATCCCTCTCGAGCTCAATACCATCCACATATGTTTCATACCGTTCGATTAAAAAACACTAAGATCTTACCGTCCAATGCGGTTCACAATTATTTAAAAATTATCGAGCGCTCGTCAAGGAGCCTCCATCGGTCCGGTCAAAAAAAAAAATGGGGGAGGCGGGGGTGGGGTGTTGCAACATGGATGGTGACACGGTATCACCCGTCTCGAGGGCAGTCCATCCATGTCCGAGATATCCGTTCTCAATATAACTGAGAGTTATCTAACGGCGAGGGGACACCGACGTGTAGGAGTTGGGGCATCAACGGTAGATAACTTCGGTTATCTAAGTTAGTGGGAGTGGAGTTGAGCACCATGTCGTGCGGCCAACGGAGTTGGCAGCTCCACTCGTTCCGTTCTGGTTACTGCCCTTCAAGATATCTTGGCTTGACACTTGCGAGTGTTGAGTTTGGGTTTAGGCAGAAACTCAACTCAAACTATGTCTTGTGACACGGGGTCTGTGTTCATGAACACACCCTTTCGGGTGGGGGTCATCACTCTAGCTAGGGGTAGCTAGGGGTAGCTAGGGGTAGCTAGGGGTAGTTAGCTCAGTGGAACGGAGCTAATTTAGATAACCGTACTGCTGCCAGGATCATCCTTTTAAATCCTAAGGATGGGAGGATCATACGATTACTAGGTTTTCGTCGATAGCTCATATATCTCCACTAAGCCAACATGAGATGCGGGGGAATCGGGGAAATTAACGGTCGATCTGTTGAAGGCATGCTGGTGTCACGACTCGTGACGCTGACGATGACGTCGCGTCGTGCCCTCGTGAGCCAGGTTGACGATGGACATGGCGCGGGCGATTCGCTTACGAGGACACTATCCAGACTACTCGCGACACCGTTCGCGACGTTGACGCTTTCTTCGCACGTCCGAGTAACGAATGGCTTGGCATCCCGTTACGTACACGTCATGTGCCAAGCAGAAATCCAGCTTTGATTGACTATGTTTAAGTAAGTATGATGTAATTTGTCCAGCTATGTCCTTGTTGCATAATCGGTTTGAATTGTGTCCGCTATGCGGAAACAACATTTCGTCCAATGAACACGCTAACTTGAGGTACATATGTAAAAAATCGCATTACATCTACCGATGGGTGGGTGGCCACATTGACATGAGCATAATGATCACGTCATATTCTCCTTGCTGAGGTCAAAGTTTACCCAAAAGGTAAATGGCATCTGAATGGTATACACCTTAATCACACTTACATTAGTTGTACAATTGTGTATCTCTGTGCATCCTAATACGTTTTAGGGCTAGGGCTTTGCATTTGTGACCGCTGCAGCATCCATCGCCCTCGCTACTAGCACTCAAAGGTTCCTTACGGATGGCTCTGCCACACCATGCCGGTGACAAGTCCCTTATTGCACGGGCCCATTTGCACCCGTGCCTTGCTGTTGCGGATTTTCCTGATTGAAAAGGTCGTTGCAAAACGTTATCTCAAAGCTGCTCTCCTGGCATTGGTATGTGGCTTTGCCATCATCGAACTGCCAACTGTATGCTTCCGGGCATTGGTCACGGAAGAGGCCTTCATAATATTCATATTTTGCCATTTCTGGTGAAGGAAAGGGTTTAGTCATTGACTCAAGCCTGCAGCACACATTAAGAATTAAAGTTAGAAATCGAAAGAGACATTGCATCTCCTAGCAACGCCATGCTAGCTCAAAGCACAATGTGAAAGACATTGCATCGATCAAAGAAGGGAGATTCAGCTGAATGCATGCCAGCAACTGAATTTATGACCATAGCGCTTTTCAGCCAGCCTGGCATACCCAAATACAACACCCTCATTGGATATCCACTGCTGTGGAACCGATTTCTCAACGTTTTAGTCCACGATCACCCGAAAAAGTGATGGCACACCTGCAGAGACCACCATGAGAGTAATGGCCGAGGGAGGCATCGTAGGGTGAGCAGCACGAGAGGCTCTTCTTGTTGTAGCAGCCGCAGCAGTCCTTTACGGTGTGCTTCAACTCTGCGTGACGCTCGCGCTCGATGAAGGATGGATCCATCCACTCAGGCTCATCGAGTAGATTTGGCAGCAGCTGCCCTCCCCAATGAAGACAAAGCTGCAAAGACCTCAGTAATGCCACAGGCAGAGCGCTCTCATTGAGCCACTTGGTGACACCGTGTGAAAAAGAATTCCGCACGTCACTTCTCCAGCGCAGGGCAAGCACCAAAACTTGGTCTGGATCCTCTGGCAGTCCTCGGGCACTCTGGGTGCATTCATTCTGTGCAGGCAGATGGGTGAGCATTTGGGAGCCTCGCTAGGGTTGTAATGATATGTTGCATTCATCTTTGGAAATCGAACTCCCCACTGCCCATCAAGTCCCTTCAAGCACAGCAGTGACTGCCAGAAGCAGGCACACCCGTAAACATTAGACGGAGAGGGCTAGTGTGGCATCGTCATGATGTAGAGCCAGACAAACAGAACCAGCGAAGGAAGAGGTGCGGAAGAGGGGGCAAGGATGCGCCACCTCGCCTCCGAGCACCGCACAGGTTTGCGCATCGCATCCAGCGGGATCCTCGCCGGTCCAACAGTTGCAGCATACGCGCGCTGTCTTGATCGGATCACTGGCGATGTCGTTGAGATACCTGCCAATGCAGAGATACGCACACACCAAATGCGAATCACCCGCTGGCCTAGCAGTCGCTGCAGCGTACCCTGACACATGGGCAGTCGCTGCAGCGTACCCTGACACATGGGCAGTCGCTGCAGCGTACCCTGACACATGGGCAGTCGCTGCAGCGTGCCCTGAAACATGGGCAGTCGCTACAGCGTACCCTGACACATGGACAGTCGCTGCAGCGTACCCTGACACATGGGCAGTCGCTGCAGCGTACCCTGACATATGGGCAGTCATTGCGATACGCCCAGTGCTCGGGAACCCTAAATGTTGTTGAGGGGTCAGCAGTTGTTTGGAGAACTGATGCGCAGAGAGTGGTGTGGCCGGAACGCCGCAGCGCGGGACCGAAATCCCGGCCCCCCTTCCCGGCCTAGGGTAAAGAGTGGAAAGGTGCGGAGTGGTGGGGATGGTAGGGAGTGTCAGCTTGTAAATCCCGGAAGTTGGCATCTGAGGATAGGCGGCCGCCTGAGTAATGGGGGTCCGGGACCAGGATTCAGGGGGGCTGTGGGAGATACTTGTAGATGTCGGGCCGGGTGGTCTTAAAGCTGTTGATGTGCGCCTTGTTGTTAACTGCGCCGCAGATGTTCATGCAGTAAGAGAGCGAGGTCCCATTCACGCTGGGGGGCACTGTCAGCGTCAGCTCGTCCGGGCATTTCTTGGTGTCGATCAGAGGGCACCCTGCAAGCCGCCCGCACCTCCGACAGGCTCGCCAATCATCACAGGTCATTTCCATGAGCGGCTCTGCGCACACCCAGCTCCAGGGCCGCGGAATGGATCCAGGGAGTGAACGATACGTCTGATCACACCAATGTGGCGAGCTAGATGGCGCCCCCAAGAACAAGCTGCAGGCTGGGTGGTGCGCTAGTGCCTGGAGCCCCACGCCCGTTCCAAGAAGGTGCCAGGGGGGGCAGCAGGGACGTTGCCATTTAGGATGTCAGCGGCAGAAGGGGATGTAGGTTGGGGTAGGGTAAAGGGGGGATTATCGCACCCGTCGATAAGCAGTTAAAGTTAGGGTCCACGGTGCCGTCCTGATCACACAGTACCCGCGCCTTCGGTCAGCATCCCTGCATTTGGCCAGGTTCTGGCAGGGGGCCTCGGAGGGGGCCTCGGAGGGGGCCTCGGAGGGGGCCTCGGAGGGGGGGTGTTGGCTCTTTGAGGCTCACACTTTGTCTCTCACAGCGTCTGCATGGAAGCGAGGTACGCAGGAGCGGGATTGGGCAGCGATGCATCCGATATGGGAAGTCGAAGAAAGAAGCAATCAGGGGGCTGCAGGCT
>LGRX02012250.1:57828-85641 GCA_001247695.2 Cymbomonas tetramitiformis
TGCAGGCTTGAGAGGCAATTAGCTGGCTGCAGGCTTGAGAGGCAATTAGCGGCCGCAGGCTTGAGAGGCGTGCCTGGATACGGCGAGCGGAGGTCAGGTTGATCTGCAAAGGGATGTTGTGCCCGTCTACGTTGCTCACGTCATAGAAGTCCGTGTTGATTCCAGTCATATGGTAGGGATTGAGCGTCATCTCTGCCAGGGTCACGGGGGGGATGCCGCCTGTACCCTTACAAGCTATCCCGAAATCGTTGGTCGGAGTCCCGCAGTCGCCTGCGCCCCCTCCCTCCCCCCGTTTCACCGCCAGCACGTCAGGAAATCCTCTGCACATCTGCTCTCACCGCCCCCCGCACGAGAGCACAAGGGCACAAGGGTCGCATCGGAGCAGCACCGCCAGTGGTCTACCCAAGAGACCCAAGCACAAACGATCTCCCCGGTTTGTGGAAGGTCGGAGGATGGGCGGTTGGGGAGACACCGAACACGTCACAGGCCGAAGGCTTGCAGTGCACCCTGGAGATGAAAGATCATCGGCTTGCAGAGCACGTAGGGGGTGAAGCAATCGCGGGCTCACAAGGCAGGCAAGATACTCTGAGACAGCGCGATCCGCCGTGCCCGCCCGCCCCTCTGCGGATGCCCACATGCAGAACGGATTCGCCGAGGTCTGGGAGCACTGCTCCTTGGGGCAGATGCGTGGCCAGCGATTGCGAAGGCCTTTGCGAGGAAGAAAGCCTTTTGCTGCCGGAGCTTGGATGTGCCAAAGCCCTGTCCTCCCCGACCGCCGGGAGGGCACGCACGGCACAGGGCGATGCGCCAAAGCCCTGCCCTCCCCGACCGCCGGAAGGGCACGCACGGCACAGGGCGATGTGCCAAAGCCCTGTCCACCCCGACCGCCGGGAGGGCACGCACGGCACAGGGCGATGTGCCAAAGCCCTGCCCTCCCCGACCGCCGGGAGGGCACGCACGGCACAGCGCGATGTGCCAAAGCCCTGCCCTCCCCGACCGCCGGGAGGGCACGCACATCACAGGGCGATGCGCCAAAGCCCTGCCCTCCCCGACCGACGGGAGGGCACGCACGGCACAGGGCGATGCGCCAAAGCCCTGTCCCCTCGACCGACGGAAGGGCACGCACGGCACAGGGCGATGTGCCAAAGCCCTGTCCCCCCGACCGCCGGGAGGGCACTCACGGCAAAGGGCGATGCGCCAAAGCCCTGCCCTTCCCGACCGCCGGGAGGGCACGCACGGCACAGGGCGATGTACCAAAGCCCTGCCCTCCCCGACCGCCGGGAGGGCACGCACGGCACAGGGCGATGTGCCAAAGCCCTGTCCTCCCCGACCGCCGGGAGGGCACGCACGGCACAGGGCGATGCGCCAAAGCCCTGTCCCCCCAACCGCCGGGAGGGCACGCACGGCACAGGGCGATGCGCCAAAGCCCTGTCCTCCCCGACCGCCGGGAGGGCACGCACGGCACAGGGCGATGTGCCAAAGCCCTGCCCTCACTGACCGCCGGGAGGGCACGCACGGCACAGGGCGATGCGCCAAAGCTCTGTCCCCCCGACCGACGGAAGGGCACGCACGGCACAGGGCGATGCGCCAAAGCTCTGTCCCCCCGACCGACGGAAGGGCACGCACGGCACAGGGCGATGTGCCAAAGCCCTGTCCTCCCGACCGCCGGAGGGCACGCACGGCACAGGGCGATGCGCCAAAGCCCTGTCCCCCCCGACCGACGGAAGGGCACGCACGGCCAGGGCGATGTGCCAAAGCCCTGCCCTCCCGACCGCCGGGAGGGCACGCACGGCACAGGGCGCATGCGCCAAAGCCCTGCCCTCCCCGACCGCCGGAGGGCACGCATGGCACAGGCGATGTGCCAAAGCCCTGTACTCCCGACCGCCGGCAGGGCACGCACGGCACAGGGCGATGTGCCAAAGCCCTGTCCCCCGACCGACGGGAGGGCACGCACGGCACAGGGCGATGTGCCAGAAAGCCCTGCCCCCTCCCCCGACCGCTGGGAGGGCACGCACGGCACAGGCGATGCGCTCAGCCCTGCCTCCCCGGGACCGCCGGGAGGGCACGCACGGCACAGGGCGATGCGCCAAAGCCCTGTCCCCTCGACCGACGGAAGGGCACGCACGGCACAGGGCGATGTGCCAAAGCCCTGTCCTCCCCGACCGACGGGAGGGCACGCACGGCACAGGGCGATGCGCCAAAGCCCTGCCCTTCCCGACCGCCGGAAGGGCACGCACGGCACAGGGCGATGTGCCAAAGCCCTGTCCCCCCGACTGACGGGAGGGCACGCACGGCACAGGGCGATGTGCCAAAGCCCTGCCCTCCCCGACCGCCGGGAGGGCACGCACGGCACAGGGCGATGCGCCAAAGCCCTGCCCTCCCCGACCGCCGGGAGGGCACGCACGGCACAGGGCGATGCGCCAAAGCCCTGTCCCCTCGACCGACGGAAGGGCACGCACGGCACAGGGCGAGATGTGCCAGCCCTGTCCTCCCGACCGACGGGAGGGCACGCACGGCACAGGGCGATGCGCCAAAGCCCTGCCCTTCCCGACCGCCGGAAGGGCAAGCACGGCACAGGGCGATGTGCCAAAGCCCTGCCTCCCGACCGCCGGAGGGCACGCACGGCACAGGGCGATGCGCCAAAGCCCTGCCCTTCCCGACCGCCGGAAGGGCACGCACGGCACAGGGCGATGTGCCAAAGCCCTGTCCCCCCGACTGACGGGAGGGCACGCACGGCACAGGGCGATGTGCCAAAGCCCTGCCCTCCCCGACCGCCGGGAGGGCACGCACGGCACAGGGCGATGCGCCAAAGCCCTGCCCTCCCCGACCGACGGAAGGGCACGCACGGCACAGGGCGATGTGCCAAAGCCCTGCCCTCCCCGACCGCCGGGAGGGCACGCACGGCACAGGGCGATGCACCACTGGGTCCGAGGCAAAGGCGGATGATGACGGGTCTACACCGGTGTCACACACAAAATGCGGCTTTGTCCAGCCCGCCTTCGTCTCCCAGCGGCAGTTGGTGCGTGCCCAGAAGCGTCCCCCATAAAGCGTATCTGGCACCTGTTCCCGGCTCCGCATGTCACAGCCATGCATCCATCAGCCGCCCAGTCCCCGCATCCGAATCTGGGGTCTCTTACACCATCACAAATGGCCATGCAGAAGACCGTGCTCGACAGCGCCCAACAAGCAGCTGAAGATCCGCCTCGCTGCTCATTCCCGATTTGGGTGAGGCGATGCCACTCCGACAAGCAAGCTATAGTGGCGGGTCTCGGGCAATGCCGCTGCCCTAGCTAATGAGCACACATCGTGGCCAAGTGCACCAGTGCATGACGTGCTCAAGGCGCCACCGTCGGATACGCTGTTCTCGAGACGGCCTTAACGAAGGTGGGGGGCGGATGAATGAAAGGGCCGTGTGCTTTCTGGTCGACCCCGAAACGCGACCCCAGGCTACCGCCCTGAGTCTGGACTCTGACGTCCGGAAGGCTATCAGCTTGGGCACTGCACCTGCACGGTGGAGACGTCTTTGCCCTCTACGCGGTCGCCCCTGGCCTCAAGCTTCCACCCTCCCACTTGCCCCATATAGCCCGGGGTGGGGTGCCCCTCGGCGCCGACCCAGATGGGAAAGTTGCAATAGTTCACCACGGTCACGTTGCGGATGCTGCTATCTTCCGGGGGGCACTTGAAGGGGAGGTCCTCGCCGCAGGTCTTATTGTTCACGTAGCTATCACAAATCGTGGTGTTGCAGCACTGCGACATCAACTCGGACACGCCCCCCTCTCCCATCTCCGCACCTCAGCAACGCTCTCACGCCTCGGGTGCCTCGAGGCCAGCGTCAGAAACCTTAGCTGAGCTGTTTGCTACCCTCAGAGATGGGGGGCGCGTTCCCCTCAGAGGTGGGGGGCGCGATCCCCTCAGAGATGGGGGGCGCACTCCCCTCAGAGGCGGAGAGCGCGCTCCCCTCAGAGGTGGGGGGCGCGCTCCCCTCAGAGGTGGAGGGCTATGCTACAGCAGGACCACGCGAGCACCGCAAGGCAGGCCTAAGCCGTGCCGCCGTGCGCCTCTCTCCATGGGCACCTCGCACCTGTGTACAGTCAGTGAAGTTATTGGCGTACTTGCTGTGGTCGGCAAAGGTCTCATACACAGACTTGCCGCATTTGTGGTACTCGCTGCGGCTAATCTGCGCATTCCCCGCGCCGCCGGGCACCGGCCGCGTGTGAGCAGAGCACCGGCGCGGCGATTGATCACATCACATCGAGGCGGCGGACTGAGGGGGGGACGCCGGGGCCATTCTGAGGCACTCGTGAGGACCGGTGAAGGAAGGGATCAGGAGGACCAAAGCGCCGAATGACACCACCTCCGACTCGAGCCTTACGCCTCCACCTCGACGCCTCCACCTCAGCCCTATCACCTCAGGTCTCCAAAATCGATTCTCCATCTTTAGGTAAGACGTGCGATGAAGCTATGCGGCGCGCACAGAGACTGCAGGCGGGGGAGGGGAGCACAGAGGCTGCAGGGGGGAAGGAGCGCACAGAGGCTGCAGGCGGCGGGGAGGGAGCGCAGAGGCTGCAGGCGGGGGAGGAAAGCGCACAGAGGCTGCAGGCGGGGGGAGAGGAGCGCACAGAGGCTGCAGGTGGGGGGAGGGAGTGCACAGAGGCTGCACGTGGGGGGGGAGGGGAGCCACAGAGGCTGCAGGCAGGGGGAGGGGAGCGCACAGAGGCTGCAGGCGGGGGAGGGAGGAGGCTGCAGGCGGGGGAGGAGCGCACAGAGGCTGCAGGCGGGGGAGGGAGGGGAGCGCACTTTGCCAAAGACGCTCTCGAGACAAAAGATCGGATTGCCTCGCCCCGCGCAGCTCCCCTGAGGCCACAGGTCCACGTCATCTCCCGTGCATGTCGCCATGGGAGACCTGGCAGGCCCGGCGGGTCATGTGGGGCCGGGCAGTTGCCCGACACAGGCGCGCAGGTGATGTGAACGGTTGGTCTCCCTTGCTGCTGACGCAAAGTTAGCAGTCAACATCCCAAATCCGCATCATTCCAAACAACTCGCCCGGAAGGACCTCCTCGGAGCACTCCAGAGCGTCGTGTCGGCGCTGTGGGAGGATCAGAGGGTTCATCACTCAGCGACCGTCACACCGCTGATGACGCACCAAAGGCGAATGTCACACCGCTGATGACGCACCAAAGGCGGCATGTGGAGCTGTGATTGGCTTGTACCTGAGGGTTGTGCTCGACGGCGTCCTTCAAGACGGTGCACTCCACCTCGGTGCACAGCGGGCACGGGTCCTTCACCGGGGGCGGGAAGCAGTTCTCAGCGTTGCAGCACGAATGAGCCTCGCAGCTCGCGTATGTCCAGGGCCTGCAGGCAACCACGGCACCCCGGCACCGCCCCGAAGAGCTTCAGCCACCGATGGGCGTGTCCTTTCACCGATCCAGCCAGACAAGGACTGCACTTCGAGGCACATGGCGGAAGCTGACTGGCGCCCTTTGGCTCGCACCGGAAATATGTGGCGGAGAGCAGTGCCGAGGTGGCAGAGGTACGATCTGGTCTTGGTTGGAATGTGAAGTGGCGGCCCAGCAGCACAAGCCGCGTCCAGGCCAGGAGGCGCGGCCGGCCGTGATGGTGCATGGGAAGCGCCGAGGGGGGACGTTGGGGGATAGACGCATGGATACAGGGGAACGAGATTGGGTCTGGCAGAGGCGCTGAGAGAGTGGAGGGGTGTGGACGTTGGGGGCATGGATGGGTGAGACAGGGTGGGCTTTGACGGGAGAGCGGAACGGGGAGGACGTTGGGGGAATGAATGGGGAGATACACGGTGGGTTGTCACAGGAGGGCAGAGGGGGGAAGAGGATGAGGGCATCGATGGGGAAGTGAGTTGGCCAGGTTAGGCTAGGCCGGGTTGGTTCGAAAGCGGCGACCATGGGTGCAAGATAAGGTGGAGAAGGTCGCTAAAAGGGCATTGGAGAGGGGGAGCCACAAGCGAGTGGGGAGGTAAAGGTATGCACGGTGGGACAACAATGCGAAGTGTGGGAGTAAGCATTGGTCGGATGGGGCAGAGCTCGGAAGGTACTTGTTGTCTGTTGCTTTTTGGCCACTGGCAGTCTTGAGACAAACAAAGGGAAAGGACGCGTTGGCGCCCGTGCTGCCGAAGAAGGTGCATGCCTCCGAGTACGGGGTGCAGGTGTTGGAGCAACTCTCCAGTGGATGACCCGGCTGCACAAAGACAAGCCCCGCCATAACACCCCCGCCTAGCTCTGCATCCACAATGCGGCATGCCTGCATGCCCTGGGGGGCTGACATCATGATGTCTGTGCCAGCCTGGAAGGAGGGGGAGAAAGAAAGAGAGAAACAACTATAGGTGTGAGAAACAGAAACAAAGGGCCGACAAACACTCACCCACCGGATGCGTGCATGCGGGCGTCACATGTACTGATTATGGGGTCTAGCTCTACCGGCTCATGCGACGTATAGTTGACCATAGTAGGATCCTAGTAGGTGCTGCATGCTGCAAAGGTGAGGACAGAGAGAGGATGGCGAGCCGCGCACGCCATGAACATGCATGATGCCTGTATCTATGACGCATGAAGCGCGCCGGCCACAACAAGCCAACCGCCATCCCAGAGGATGACAAGAAGATTGCAGGAATGGGGCGGGGCTGTGACAAGATGTCCCACACGTAGAGACGCGAGGAGCACCAGAAGACCCAACCACCACGTCATGCACATCGCGGCAATAGCTTGCTAGCTGCAGGTCGCCCACCATGACCCAAAAGTGCAGTAAAGGGGCATTTGCATCCCGCCCATGCCTAGGGCACTGAGCATGACCATGGAAGGGCTGCCTAGCTGCAGGTCGCCCATGCCTAGAGCACTGAGCATGACCATGGTAGGGCTGCCTAGCTGCAGGTCGCCCATGCCTAGGGCACTGACCGTGACCATGGTAGGGCTGCCTAGCTGCAGGTCGCCCATGCCTAGAGCACTGACCGTGACCATGGTAGGGCTGCCTAGCTGCAGGTCGCCCATGGAAAGAAGCCATAGCGGTGCTCGGACCCAGGCAAGGGCAATGGAAAGTGAAGCAGAGCGGAAACCTGGGAGCAAAGCTTGCAGAGGCGGAAGCTGGGAAGAGGCACAAGCGAGCGCAGCGTTCCAGGTGAGGTACGGGGTCATACCGAATTGCAGTGGTCGTTGTTGCAGCAATCTGTACAAGTGTCCGGGATATCTGTCTCGAAGTTGCTGCATTGATTGTTTGGGTACTTGTCCAGGCAGAAGAAGCGCGACAAGCAGTCGGGGCTGCACATGTCTGGGTCCGTCTTTGCGGTTGGGCAGGGCTTCTGTAAATGGAGGCGGGCCCGGTGGGAGCGGTGAGTGTTACAGTCGTTTTCAAAGTCGTCCGCTTGATGTATGCTTAGAGATGCTGCTCATCGATTCCTCACCGGGTGCTTAAGAGGCATCGAGAATGGCCATTTGCTGGGTGCTCCGTGGTAAATGTTAAATGGTATGAACGATGTGGCAGAGGAGAGTTTAACTGTCAGGAGAGTTTGACACCGAGGTTGCGGCCACGTTGTTTCGAAGCACGGCTACAACACTAGGGAAAAGGGGAAAGGACCAGATACGAGAACATGAAATGGCTGGTTGCAGTGACTGCACGTGGCGCTGTAGAGAGAGGTCGCACTGCAGACCCTGGGCCGGCCGCCACTCAGGCCTACACTGCAGACCCTGGGCCGGCCGCCACTCAGGCCTACACTGCAGACCCTGGGCCGGCCGCCACTCAGGCCTACACTGCAGACCCTGGGCCGGCCGCCACTCAGGCCTACACTGCTGACCCTGGGCCGGCCGCCACTCAGGCCTACACTGCAGACCCTGGGCCGGCCGCCACTCAGGCCTACACTGCAGGCCAGTCCAACAGACAGTCGGGGGACATGCTGGGAGCCCGGGTTATAGAGACAGCAGATATCGTCACTCGCAGCGTTTGGACACGGGTGGGGGTTTGGGGGCTGCGGTGGGGGCGGTGGTGGCGGAGTCGGAGGTGCAGCTCAGGAGGAGGTGAGGTGGCGGGGGGGAAGGGGGAGGTGGAGGTGAGGGGGAAGGTGAGGGTGGAGGGGAGGTGAGGAGTGGAGGTGGAGGGGAGGTGAGGGTGTCCGGGAGGGTGAGGGGGAGGTGAGGTGGAGGGGGAGGGAGGGGGAGGGGAGGGGGAACGGAGGGGGGAGGTGAGGGTGGTGGAGGGTGGTGATGATGATGAGGTGGACGTGGATGATCTGGAGACCTGGGCATTGGAGGAGGAGGAGGGCAGTCCCATGGCAAAGGGAAGCCGCAGGGAAACTCTGGGGGATGGTGTTCTGGAGGCGGAGGAGGGTGGTGATGATGATGAGGTGGTGGAGGTGGAGGGGATGGCATTGGAGGGGGAGGAGGGCAGTGCCACCAGTGGCAGGGGTGTGGCGGCGGCGGATTTGGGGGCGGGGAGGGGTTTAACGGAGCTGGAGGCGGTGGCGGACAGTGCCACCAGTGGCAGTGGTGTGGTGGCGCTGGCGCTGGAGGCGGCGGAGAGCAGGCGAAAAAGAAGCCGCAGCCCAACGTGCTAGAGCCTGGGGAATCCGAATCGGAATCGACGTGCTCTTGAAGGTGCGAGGAGGTCGTCAGGAGAGAGCTGTGAGACGAGGTCGCCGGGGCGCCCCAACGCCAACCCCAGCTCCACATCATGCGCTGCCCGATAGTGGCGGGTCTGGTGGAAACCCCATCCTCATGCACGTCGCTGCCTTCACCACCACCCGCTCGTGACCTGCGATCACACGTCCAGACCCTGCAACTCAGTTGCGGCAGACTGCTGAGAAGAATCGCGCGGAGGGCCTGCAAAGCAGACTGGAGGGAAGCAGTTCAGCCTAGGCTCGAGGCTGCCCAAGACTCTCTTTGGGACTTACGAACTTTCCGATGTTAAGAAAAAACAACAGCTTAGTTTAGGTGGAGCAGCCCGTTAGCGTGTCGGGCTTTTACATTTCCAGTCAAGAATAGCTTTGTGGCACGGTACGGCAAAACGGGTTTCGTCCGAGGCGCTCGAGCACGCGCTAGCCGAGGCGCTCCCGCAAAACGCTCGCCCCAGACGCTCTCACGGCGAGTGGGACGCTCAGCCACGCGACCTTGACGTGTACGTCCGTGTGTAGGCCCCCGCGAACACCGGTGAAGATCGGGGGCAGTAGACACAGGCGCACGTGGTCCCAATCAATACTACGAGATGCCACCCGGGAGAAGCCTGGCCGAACGCTAGATTAGACCCCGGAGGCCTTTTCTGGCGTAGTGATGCTTCTTGTTCTCAAAAAAATAAGGTGCGAAAAGCGGCTGGCTGTCGCCAACGGGACAACGCGGCTGGCTATCACCGATAGCACGACGCGGCGAATCGATTCCGAGAGGAAACGCGGTCGAGTATCCCCGATAGCACGACGCGGCGAATCGACTCCGAGAGGAAACAGGGTCGAGTATCCCCGATAGCACCACACGGCGAATCGACTCCGAGAGGAAACGCGGTCGAGTATCCCCGATAGCACCACGCGGCGAATCGACTCCGAGCGGAAACGTGGTCGAGTATCCCCGATAGCACCACGCGGCGAATCGACTCCGAGAGGAAACGCGGTCGAGTATCACCGATAGCACGACGCGGCGATTTGACTCCGAGAGGAAAATGCGGTCGAGTATTCCCGATAGCACCACGCGGCGAATCGACTCCGAAAGGAAACGCGGTCGAGTATCCCCGATAGCACCACGCGGCGAATCGACTCCGAGAGGAAACGCGGTCGAGTGTCCCCGAGGCGACAACACGCCTCTCCCCTTCGAGCAGAAGGTTCCTATATCAGCACACGGCTATGCAGCCCCAACAAGACTAGGCGGTTAAGGATCCCTCTAATGACAACGCGGTTGACTACCCTTGGGATAGAGAAAGCGTACACTGGAGTGGATGGAGTCCGCGCGTCGCCTGCGCGCTCCTCGACCCAGATCGAGCGCCCACTTTTCTTGCCTCCCGACATCTGTACGTCTCGTTGTCCACGTGGCATTTCCGGTGCAGCCTGCCCGTACACGCTGTCATCCTGCGTTGGGCAGTCACCGCGCCGTTGGTTCGTCTCAGCGAGGGTTCCACTTAGGGCTGCTGTCCAAATGGGCAATCTGGCACTCCGGGCCGCAGGGGCGAGTGGGTTTTATCGTGAGCTTTAAATTGTGAAATCTAAGAGATTTAATACTACTTAAGTCACATCGCTCTCGCCAGAGTCTTCAGCTGCTCCAATATGTCACAACAAGTCAGGCCAGAGGTGTATTAGAAATGCCACTGGCAAGCGTGTCTCGGGAAGCTAGGCGTTGAAGGCGTCGAGTAATGGGATCTCAAAGATGGCTTATTGCAAGATTTCCACAAGCCAGTATTTCCGGGGATGCTGTGAGGTGCTCGGTGGGAGTACGCATGTCCGTGCGGCCCGAAAACCTACCAAACACTCGTAGCTGCAACCTGTAAACATGAGGAGCACGTAGAGGTAATTATACATAGATAAGCGAGAAGTTTCACCTGCTGCAGGAGCGTGTACAGGGAAACCGACGCAAGAAGAATTAAGGCGATTGCGACAGCAGTGAAGGTTGCCCGCCGATGGCGCCCTTCTTGGCGCGCTGAGGCATCAGTGTTGGATTCCAACGACTTGTAGCTACCATATTCCATAAGGCAAGTCTCGTGCAGCTGTTCCTTTCATTCCCTGCTTGCAGCCACGACCTTCTATCAGGCTTGCAGAGCCAGTTTGAGTTGTTCCGCGCTTTGGCTGAGGATTTCACCGCGCTTGGTGTACAGTAGGGATTTCAGTGCAAACCCAAATTGAAATATTTGTATGGCACTCAAGTCATCTCTCTCTGTAACTGTCTCACGTCAGACTCTTCTCTAATTTTCAAGATTTCTGATTTGTCACCGTGTGCTGTGCGTGTCCTGTGTGTATGGTGCAGACGTGTACTGATGACTGTGTCATGGCATCACCAGCACCATCACCAACACGAATGGAATACCTCGACTGCGCAGTGCGCACTGGTAACAACACCCGATAGATCTCTGATCTGTCGATGTCGATGTCGTATGAAGAGTATCATCAGTCGGAGTGAGCGAGCGAGCTGAGATGACAATGACAATGATATTTTATATAGATGTTCGAATACGTTTGGGGCCTATGTATCATACGTATTCATACGCGTATCGGGGGTTTGCCGTATCATTCGCATGCATACGGCAGGGGTAAATTATAGGGGTAAGTCGAGGGGACCGAGGGCGGGGACCGGCCAGGCAGCGGTCCCCAGCGGTGCGTCCCGTGTGGTCCACCCATGCCGAGATGGGGATGACGCCAGCTCAGACTGCTGAGACCCATGGGATTAAGGGGACCCAGGGGGACTTGCCAGGCGGTGCCATTATTACACCCCACAGCCCCAGCTCTCCGGCGTTCCTGCGCTCCACCGGCGCTCCGCTCCGGCGTTCCGGTGCGCTGAGTCCTCCGGCTAACCGAATTAAAACGGGGATGGAATACATTTCAGGGTTGCCGCTGCCGTGTCAAAGTGACATCACATATCACATGACACATCGTCTGCTGGCGGCCTGGACCATATGCGGCCAATCGTCCACGTATCAAACGTATGCACACGCGTATCGGGGGTCTGAAGTATCATACGTATGGCGTATTGAATAAAGGATAAGACAGGTGCCATGTCATGTCATGTCACGACAGCGACAGCGACATCGCATCGACATCGACACCGACACCGACACCGCACCGCACCGGGCACCGCACTCCACTGTCTCGTGTCTGTGTCTCATCAGACATAGACAGAGCAGAGCGAGTCGGCGAGAGGAGTGATGAACGTGGACACGGTCGTACGCATACCGTACTGACCCTACTGTAACGGCCTGTAACGGGGCTACTGTAACGGCCAGTACAGTACTGGCACAATCTTCAAACACTTCAATCGATCCCTGTCGATCGTGTGAATATGAGAGGAGAGAGGTAGGATCAGATATCGGATTGTTGCAATTTCTGACGTGGCGTGGGTTAACTTATTGTACGAACTTTATTGTATCTGAGGATTGTGTTATAATAAATAATACTTTATATTCTGTAAAGGTTTGGTTTTAATTTGGAAATTGGTCGAAAAATAAGGCGCCCCGCCGACGGTCGACTCAAAAACCCAATTTGCACCCCTGGTGGCGATGACGATGGCGATTGCGATGGCGATTGCGATGGCAATGGCGATGGCGATGGCGATGGCGATGGCGATGGCGATGGCGATGGCGATGGCGATGGCGATGGCGATGGCGATGGCGATGGCGATCAAGCATGCGCTTTGGACGCGCCGGCGCGCCGCATATGGCGCGCCTAACCCTTCTCCAGAGGTCAGACGCCACGCCAGCGCGGATACTCGTGAAGGTATCGACTGATTAGACTGATTGATTAATTCAGTCAGTGACATGAGCGACAAAAACCAAATCAGTTCATGTCACCGACTGAATACGATGTCACCAACCGAATACCAATTAATTCAGAAAACTCTCTCACCTCGCCCATCACATATATAAATAATAATTTATTGCGGTGGGGGGCGACGTATATTAATATTACCGCCAGAAGTTAAGGATATATAATTATATATATGATTTATGGTATATATAATTTATATAACATATTTGCTTGAAATTTCTTGGCGCTTCGCGATAAGGAGGGTGGGAGGTGGGGGGTATTGGGGGAGAGCCAGGAGGAATGGGGGCAGCGGTGGCTCCCCCCCTCCCCCCCCCACCCTCCCCAACGCTTCCACCTCGTGAACCCCCCACGAAACGCTTTGCTACCCCACTACCCCAAGAACCCCCCACACCTCCCACCCCCCTCTTTATCGCGAAGCGCCAAGAAATTTCAAGCAAATATGTTATATAAATTATATATACCATAAATCATATATATAATTATATATCCTTAACTTCTGGCGGTAATATTAATATACGTCGCCCCCCACCGCAATAAATTATTATTTATATATGTGATGGGCGAGGTGAGAGAGTTTTCTGAATTAATTGGTATTCGGTTGGTGACATCGTATTCAGTCGGTGACATGAACTGATTTGGTTTTTGTCGCTCATGTCACTGACTGAATTAATCAATCAGTCTAATCAGTCGATACCTTCACGAGTATCCAGCGCGGGCGTTTGGCAAAAATTGCATGCGCCACGCCAGCGGCCTGGCGCGCCAGCGCCCGATCGTAATCCGGGCGCCCCGCCAGCGCGGGCGCCTATCCACCATCGCTGGCGCCGCGCCTCGCTGGGCCCAGACGAAAGTGAATACAGTGACACACGCACAATAGGATCATAGGAAAGAGCAATGCATCAGCCTTACAAACTGTTTCTCGCACAAACACTTGTCGGGCAGTCAAAGGAATTTACTGCTGCACTTAAAGACGTGTTGTACTGCCGTGGAAGACTCGCTACTGCACGCAATTGCGTTGAGTAGGAAATTGCCTCAATTGGCTAAATCTTGATGGTTATAACCGTCGTGAATGATGTTAGAATTACACAACTTTTGTTACACGCACCTTTTGTGCGTTTCCATAACTAACATCTTCGTCGTCGGTGCGCTCGTTTTGTGGATAGCGCTTTTCTTCATGAGTGCCTTAAGTGGAGGCATCCATGCCTTATTTAAGAAACCTTCCGGATCAACGGAGTCGCAAGTTGAATTGAAAGTGGGTGACATTGTCGAGATGTACACCGCTGCTTCGGACACCTTGCTTGGAACTGCTCGGATCCATCGGCTCGACGAAATACATGGGAAAGCTCTCAAGAAGTGCGTGGGAGTAATATGTTATGAGCCAACTGCGTTGGCTGCGAATTTTGTGATTCCCAAGGGAGTGTGGGCAGACAACCCAGATACCTCTCATGAGACAGGCAGCAAGATGAATGCTTTAGCTGGAAGTATTTTCGCGGTTCCTCGAAGCTTTTTGAAGAAGGTTATCGCTAGCGAGCCCCAAGGTACCTTGCTCCACTTTTGATGTCGGTTTCGAAAGCATTCTTCGCAATGAAAAAGAACGCATATACGATATAGAGAGAATCGAGCTCAACTAACAACTCCGTATGAACGCAATGTTGTCACACAGGTGTCCCTGGGTCTGTTGAAGAAGCTGTAGTGGCGAAAGAGGACACGACAGAGATCCCGGAGGCAGGTGGGGAGCATTTCGAAACTCCCACTCCTTGTTGAATTCGCACACTCCTTGTTGAACCCTCTCACCTCTCAGCTTTTTGAAGAGGGTTTCCTCCAAACCCTTTCTCATACGTGCTGGTGTACCTATGTTGGTGACAGTGTTGGCCATATGTTCATTATGAAGTGTGTGAATTTGCCACTTTTTGCTGAAATGCATTCGGCTCTTGTATTTCACAGAAGGCATGGAGTTAGAGGAACACGAGACTCCTACTCCTGCTGTACCTCCGATCGCGCCAACGGCTTCACAGCAGTCCACGAGCACTGGACCAACGCCCACGTCGACAACACCAAAGCCAACTACGGATTCCGGCGAATATCCGGTCTCCAAAGTTGTGTATAGGGAGCCTTCGAAGGAGGAGAGGTCTACCTTGAAAAAGATCAAGGCATGGTATCGAAACTTTTCGACCGTATCGATAGTTTTCGATAAGTTTCGAATGAGTATCGATCGATATGAATATGTCCGATGTCAATATCAATCGATATGAATAAGTACTGTGTGAATATCAATCGATATGAATAAGTGCGATGCCGATATCAATCGATATGAATAAGTTCAATGTTGATATCAATCAATATGAATACGTGCACATTTTTTTCCACTTATCGATATATTGATATATCAATATGACCTGAATGCACACAACATTGCAAGCAAATACACACGGCAATGAAAAAATAATAATGAATTAGACCATGCAATGCTATCTAGAACTCTACAGTGTTAAGGCATGCCATCATGGAATGCTCAATTGTGCCTTTTGTAAGGCCTTTCCTTAAATCAGAATGCATGGCCCCCACCTTAGAGAAGGCGCGCTCCACACCTGCCGTGGTAGTGGACGTTGGCCCTGTCCGCGAGCACGACCCATGGTGGATGTAGTTGGTCTGCTGGATGAAACTTGATGTGACAGTGCGGTTGCGGCTCATATATTATGCCCCCCTATGAAGCTAGGAGGTACGTATACCAGGATCTGAATATGGGTGTTCGACCAACATAAATCCAGTATTTGGGTAATCTAAGATCGATTAATCGATCTGAGTATCGATTAATCGATATGGCCAATCGCGGAACTTTAATTTTGTATGATCGATCGATATGAATAAGTGACCTGGAGGTATCAATCGATATGAATAAGTCCCCAAGGGGTATTCGATCAATATAAATAAGTAGTCCAAGGGTATCAATCAATATTCAATATTTCGATATGTACCAAATTCATATCAATAAATAAAAATTAATCGAAATATCGATAGTATCGAAAATATTGAATATCGATACCATGCCTTGAAAAAGATCAAGGGGATGCTCGAACCTGTGCCTTCCATATGCCAAGTTGTCGGCACAGGTTGGCAAACTGACGAGGCGGGGGCGGAGTATTATGAATTGAATATGGCGGAGTAAATTGGATATCTGCAGCCCGAATAATATACGTTCGCATATCGACAGCGCAGAAATTTCGCGAGAAAATTTTCCGCAGCGCACTCGCAGAAACAGCTGATCGCACATATACGCGATAAGGTGTGCATATGACATATATCGGCGCAGCAATGAAATGTACACGATCAATGGTTCGCGGATATATGCATGTTCGCAGATGCGATAAATATCGGCAAAATCGTTTCCGCGCGGAAAATCATCAGCGCAGTATCGCAATTTTCATGATTGCGCTGAATTGTTTTTTGTACGGCCTCATATATGTTGATGCGCGATGATCACTAAATTGCAGATGGCAGCATGCGCGATGGTCGCATACTGCGCGATGGTCACATATTTTGCAGAAGTTGATCGCAGCATGCGCGCGCTTGCAAGAATCACGTTCGAAAATTGTCCAGAATGATATATGACATAGTGGTTATCGACAGAATCTTAATTTGTATACATGTCAGCGCCCGTATCATATGCTGATGAATGGCGACGACAATTCATACTTTTCATCAGCAGCGCGCTCGCATTTGTATACAACGTACATCAGCGATTTTTGCAAATCATCTCTACGCACTGTTTACAATCACTGATGCGTGCAATGATTTATGGCCTGTCAGCATAATATATACCTTTCATGATTTCATAAAATGCGAGGAATGCTCGATTTTAGCACGTACAGTTTTAATGTGTCTACATGCAGTGAGAAGCACACATGTGTACGCGCGATGAAATCATATGCAGAACGATTGTATATATGCAGGAATGCTAAGAGCACATGATCGCTATGCTGTGGATACATACTGCTGTGAATGCCTTATTATCATACTGCAGCAGATTCCAATGTTCTGATGACCACACAAATACTTTTGATCATCAGCATTATACTTATCAGCAGCACAGTGATCTGTGCACAACATGTGTGTGCAGACCAGCACACACACACATACACTCATTTCACTTACAGCAATCATCAATATACAGTGCATATACTTCTATATCATGCACACATCTTATGCTGAATGATTGCAATGTTGTAAATGGTACATACTTTATTATACTGTACAGCTTGATCACGATAACAGCTGTAGTACATAGAGCATAAGCATATTGCAGTGAATGCTAGTCTATATTCGAATCCATGTTGCAAAGGGTGCCTGACAGTAATCTAAACACCATAATTAGTTTGTCGTGCCCTGGTGGAGCCGAGATGCTCTCCAGGTAACATGTACATTCTATGGTGGATTACTTGAAGGAATGCTCACTTGAGCTTCATGTAAAATCTATCATTAACTCATTTCGTAATGAGATTATCATGGAATTACAACAATCCCTAAACTATATATATCATGTTAGATGTAATCAGTACGTGGTATGCTGACAATCTGCATGATAGGTTGTTAGGATATTGTGATATCCATAAAGATCTTGCAAAGTGTGTGTAAGTAAACACACACACACACACTAGTACTAATCAGCAGTACTATACACTGCACAAACACTAGCATTCATTATACATGTTGACAATACACTGACTCCAAGTGTAATGATCAAGTATTGTATCAATACATAATACATAGATACCATTTTCCAAACACATGTGCGTGGAAAATGTCAGTGATTGCGATAGATAAGGGAGCAGGATAAGACAAGATGCTGTAGGGCTGGATGGAGTTATCTCCAGACCCGAAGGCAAGATACTGCACCCATTAAACAGCTGGTAACTGTTGGGTGCAGTCCACTCGTCATTCCACACACTATCGCTGGAGCAACATCAATATCTACATTGCATTCTGACAGTTGATACAGATGATCACTTCACATGCATGTACCAACTCAGATCAGCAACCATACATGAATTGACAAAAGGTGGTTGTGGACGTACACACACACAAACATTGTGTTGTGTAAAAACTGCTCAGATTATATCTAGCAGTGTCCAGATGTATTTGAACATAGAGATATCACTTGATATACTCGTTGTATACATCCAAATATATCTTAGGATCTGACACAACTGTGAATTCATTTACAGTTGATATATCTTAAATATCACCAGAGAGTGCATTTGCCTCCATGGGTTTCAATCAGTAAAACCCAGAAATGTGATCAACCTAGATGTTGATATGATCAACCTCAGATGTTGATATGCAGAATTCACACACAGAGATATGTATATATATATATATATATATATACATATAGCCAAAAACGGCCAAAATGGGTAAAATCCGTTTGCGATAGATTTGAAAATTGAAAATCGGACCCTATTTTATTTGATAATATGATTTTATACCTATTGAGGTATGAGAAAATCATAATGACAATAGTCATATCTCGTGTAACACCCTAGATATTAGGTGTGTAATATATAGGGGTGAACATATTGGCTGTAACGAAAAATCGGTCAAAATACAATACGTGTAATCTTTTGCAAATTCGGGATTGATTTTTTTGCTATAATGGATATTTATCTATCAAATAACAATCCCTGAAAGACATAACACGTGTAACACCCTGTAACACCCTAATATTTAAATGTGTGTGTCAGGGGTGTAACGTACCCTCTGAAAATCACTTAACATTCACTTAGGTATTGAATGCAGTTTTGCTTAAAAATCTTTGCAAAAACGTTATACTGCTTATTTTTTACCTGTATTAGGGTTACTGATATCAAGTAACACCCTAAACACTGTATTGAGTAACAGGGTCACTGTAACTATATATGCTCTAAAATGCCAGTTTTATTTCGTAAAACTTCGTTTTTTTGGTATTATTATATCATGCTAAATCATCATAGACATGATAATACTATGGGCAACAACCCTAAAACTGTAGGGCAACAACCCAAAAACTGCAGGGCTACAACCCAAGGACTATAGGGCTGCAACCCTAAAATTGTAACAGCTGATTCCTATAAGGAATGCATGCTGAATGAGGTATTGGCAATTGACAACTGCCACTGTATCACACACTTCCTTGAGGGGGGAAGAAGGTGGATATATGTACATGCATAACCTCATCATAATATACATATATACCATATATAACATATAAATCACACACACTCAGTTAGACAATTAGCTGAAGGTATTTTTTGTGCTGTGTTTTGTTTTTAGATGGTTACTATCGAAGAGGAAGAGCATGAGGTTCCTGATATCAACCCAGATCATTCGACTTGGTTTTTCGACATACTTGGTTCATACGATGCATACAGTCGGTTTAAAATCCCGAAGTGGATCGCTGGTTATGCCGATACACTAACCAGATATGACCACATAGGCTATTATGACAATGTCAGTCGCATGAAACCAGATATGAGCCGGTACAAGGATCCTGCCAATGAGCCTCAGGCACCAGAAGCAGATTATACAGCAGACAGTCCTCCGATGGTCTTTGTAGATCCAGATGCAGATACAGTACTAGAATGTCCTAGTGACACAGTGAAAACGCTGAACGCCGTAGGGTTTGAGCGAGGCAATCGGGTATATCAAAAGATAGAAATGAATACACGACTCTCAGGCTATCTAAGCTCCGAGGCCGTCACTAGGCAATCATATCGTGTGTCACAGTCTAAGCTACCGAAGTCGAACTACTGAGTACAGGTAGGAAGTCACTGTACTGTCACTGTCACTGTCATACGTCATACGTGATACTGAACTACTGAATCTCAGCACACCACCTCGGCTGAGGTGGCACAAGAATGTGAAACAGGTAGCTAATGCAAACTAAGAGGTCCCCGTCCACGGATCAGAACAACATCAACCAAAGGGCCGACCTGCCGCCATCCCCGCTTCCGGCTAACCCTCTAAACCGAATGCTAAAGTACTAGTATATGCATGCCAACTAGGTGGACTGCCACAAGGATATGAAAATAGCAACTGGTCTCTGCCAGATCTCGCTCCCCGATAGATACTCTCATCTGATGCTGCTCAGCTCGACGGTCAACCAGTACTCGAGGTCATAGAAGATGTCAAAGAGGTACAGGATGTAGTCAAAGGCCAGAATCCAGTCAGATGTGCTTAAGGTCAGAGTAGAGCTGTCGGTGTCTAAGGTCTCATAGGGCAGGTCATAGGTACCAGTCTGTCCACGAACACAAAGTCCAGTCCAGAAGGGCACCACGTCAAAGGGCATCAATCCAGTCAGACCAGAAAGACCCCTTGCCCGACCGCTGCCGGCTCATAGGCCTGCAGCTCAGCCGGACAGAGGACCAGAGAACCTAGGAGTCACCCGCACCACTGGGGTGCGGGCGGATCACGTCCATGAAGGACTCGATCATGCTGATGATCACCCGCACCTTGTCCTTGAGCCCAGGAAGAGGCTTGGTGAAGATATCAGCCAGGTTGAGTAAAGTGTTGATGTAAACAGGCACTAGGTACCCAGCACACACCCACCCCCGAAAGCAGTGAAAACGGATCAACACATGCTTAATCTTGGTGGATAGCATGACATTCCTCAGAATGGAGGAGGCCGCCTGGTTGTCAATCATGACAGCCACCGGGAGCTCCAGCCTGGGAATGAAGGGTCCAGAGGTACCATACATGCCAGACCGCTGAGAGTGGTACTCCCGCGGACCGTCCTCGTAGCCCGTGCCATCATATGGTACCGGCACGGCGTGAGGCAGGGCATACAGGCTGCTGTCAGGAACAGGCTCAGCCTCCCGGTAGTGTAGGGGGGAGGCGGGGCCCATCTGACCATGACCCATAGCATGATTCTCGAAGAACGTGGCCGCCCTCTGCATCCAAGAAGTGTCAGCTGCAGGGAAGGCCGTAGACAGAGCCAGAGCAGACACACCCGGCTCCTGCTGCGTAATTCTGATAAAGCCGAACATCTCCACAATCATATGGATAGCAGACATGGCCCGCTGCCCAACCACAGAGGCGGCCACATACTCAGATCCAGTGGAGGACATCTCAGCATCAGTCTGGCGGGCACATACCCAATGAAGGACCATGCCGTTGAGGAATACAATGCCTCCCGAGTAGGAGAGGCACCCGTTCAGTTTGTCACGAGCATGGTCAGCATCCGAATACACCTGTATTGTGAGCACAGAAAGCGGTGCACTGGGGTAAGCATAACGGATACGGTAGTGCCGTGTGAAGTATAGATACTGAGCCACTCTCTGAAGTGCCTCCCAGGCCTGAGCCGAGGGGCATGAGGAGAACTGTGCCAGATATATGACTGAGTAATAGATATCTGGCCTGGTGCACCGTGCAATCCACAGCAGGGACCCAAGCAGCGAGAGATACGGGGTGACAAGGGTGAGATCAGGGTGCTCCGGCTTCTGGATAACGAGGTTCACATCCATCGGATTGTGATAGGTTTTGGCCGGAAGCTTGAACTTGGACATGAGCTCCTTGATCTGCCTGGTTTGGGACAATGCAATGCCCCACCGATCATAGTCAACCGCAAGCTGCAGGACGGCTGTCATACGGCCAAGACTCTTGCTCTTGAATGCCGCCTGGAAAGCTGCCCAGAAAGCCTGGTGGAAGGCATCATCACATGTCAGCCCGAAGTCATCCACGTAGACAGCCACGAAGGCCACGAACACAGAGGTCACAATATAGTATAGGCACGGGTCATATGTGGACTGGGTGAAGTGCATTCCCTGATAGGTGAAGGACTTCATGAATTTGTTGGCCAGCTTCTGCCAGGAAGCACCAGCCGTCCGTAGCCCGTAGAGAGCATAGAGCAGCTTGGCATAGCCATATCTGCCCTTATACATATACCCAGAGGGGAACCGCACATATATAGGAACCTCCAGACGGGCATGAACAAAGGCCTGACTGACGTCAAAGTGATAGACCATAACCCCCATACCAGCAAAGATAATAGACAGGATGAAGAGAAGGCGGAAGGTGGGCAGGTCTGCTACCGTGCATGCGGTCTCAGCTTGGGTGTAGCCCCAGTGCCATGTGGCAGCCACGGCCATCCGAGCTTTATGAATTTTGACGGGCGGTAGACCATCCCGTGGCTTCCAGGGCTTATTCAGCACAAAGATGGTGCTGGTGGCGATCTCACCGTCGGGTAGCACCTCCACCGGTTCTATCTTACCCTGGTCAATCAGAGGCTGCACCTCCCCACCGGTAATAGCCTCCTCCCACTGAGCCCCATCAGGCATAGACAGTGCCTGGCGGTACCCACCCGGCAGTGGCAGATCAGGAGCTGCAGTGTGGTACAGGCGCTCGGCGAGGTCAGCAGAGATATGACTGAAGCTGAGTGTGCCGCTGGCTGGCAATGTACCGACCGTGTCCTCTGGTGGGACCACATAGTGCGGAAGGAGCCACTGGTCCTGCTCCGGGTGGTCGGAGAAGGGAAGGTGGCAAGCACTGTGGGTATCTGGGAACACCACCAGACTGGCACGGAGGTCCATGGCATAGGCACGTGGGGCAGTCACATCACCGTAGGCCATAGGCCGGAAGAGCACCCCATAGGACCTGGACCGCCTCATGTCCGTGGACACAATGAGTGCCGGATACAGCGGATCACCGCGGGCCTCCTGAGCCTTAGCCAGAGTCCAGAGCGGGTAGTGTTGATTGACACAGTCAATGACCCTGCGGCGGTCCAGCCAGTGGACCAAGTCAAACCAAGCAGTGCCCGCAGGGTCAGCCATGACATACTGCTGGGCGGTAGTCCAGAAAGTGTCTGCTGAACCAGTGTCAAGCAACTGCACGGTGGCATAGGTCTCACCGTCCCGGGTGTCATAATAGGCAGCCACGGAATGGACCGTCACCACCATGTCAGTGGTGTAGTCCTTCCACGGCTCCGGCCTGTCACTGGGCACGGGTGCGGAGTGCTGCTCGTCGGGAGCGGGGGCAGGGAACGATGACATCACCTGCCCGAACTCCGAGTAGTTTCTGATGAAGTCCGGCCGGCCCTCGGAGACAACTTTGTTTCTCTCCAGGTCCAGTACCTTGTAGGCCGAGGACCTGAGGCTGATGCCCACAAACCGCCCCTGCCAGGCCCGGGGGGTCCGCTTCTTGGAGACCCCCGGATGGCGGGCCCGCATCTGCTGAGCATCCATGGCCACAGTGCACAGGGTGCCGAATATCTCGATACGGGAGTAGGTAAAGTGATAGCCCATAAGGTGATAGAATGGCACCACGGCGTCCCGCCCATGAGGCAGGATATCCCATAGCAGGCAGGCATGACTGTCTGCAAGAGGCCAGTAGGTGAGGTCCATACCGGCTGTCTCCAAGCAAGAGTGCACGGGAGACCGACGAGATCTTACCAATCGCATATTCAGCCATGAAGTTCTGCCAGTGCAGGGTGGGTGACGACTGCAGGTGTTTGATGCCATGGTGTTTGTACAGAGCCTGTGCTGCAGGGTCACACAGCTCCGGGGCACAATCAGTGCGGAGAACCAGGCCAGTGCAGGCAAAGCCGTGATGAACAACATCTGCCAGGAACTGAGCCAGGATGAAGCTGTATGCCGACTTCTCAGCAGAGAAGTAGCAAAGTGTAAACCTCACAGTGAACTCCACAAAGGTCCAGCGGTACCTCGACCCGTCATAGCCAATAGGCGTGATCGGGCCTGTAGCATCAGCAGCCCACATAGATCCAGGCTTTTGAGCCTTGTATCTGTCAGCCGGAGGGTGCTTCGGACTCGGCTGCACTGTCCGCATACGGGCACACACAGCACAGGCCTCAGCACAGGTCCTGTGAGACAGCAGCTGCTCCCGGGTAACTGTAGTGCCAGGCCGGGCGATGTCAACACCAAGGTCCATGAGCTGAGCCAGCCTGAGACCATGAGCATGAGCATATGCGGAATGGCACCACCTCTCAGGGGTGAACCTCATGGATGTGTACTGATCACGGTAGATGATAGCCACCGGGAACGGGGTACCAGCAATGAAGACACGGTCCCCCCCGCCCTCCGAGCCAGCCGACTGAAGGGGCCGTCCAGCATAGGTGTGCTCACGACGGTAGCTGAATATGCCCTCTGTGCCAGCTGGGTACACATGTAGCACCTCCCAATGAATAAGGTGCTGCCTGAATGTACTGAGGTGTGACTGGGGAATCAAGAAGAGGAATACCGTGTGCTCGGGGTCGGTTGCAAAGTCCCGGTTGGCCTTCTTGAGCATCCGCTCACAGGTGAGTCTGTCAAAGGGCGGGTTGCCATATATATAGGCACCGGCCCAGAGGTGACCCCAGCAGGAATCAGACAGTGAATACCTGACTGGGCAGGTCTGGTTGTTACCCACGCCGGGGGGGAGGTCGTCTCCGAAGAGGGAGATGTCAAAGTTGTGTTCCCCGGTCTTGGCCAGGGCAGCAGGCGAGCCCTTCAGGAAAGCCCACTTGGCATACTCTGAGCGTGCCCACATCCAGTCACAGATCTCACCGGTGCGGACACGTGAGACAGTCTGGGTGAGTGCACTGGCTGCCCCCTCAGGGACCTCCGCCCACATATAGTCTGTGCCAGAGTCAATGATCCGATAGACACGGCCAGTAGGCAGGTGGGTGTAGGTGAGGGATACAAGGTCAGGGGACCCGAAGCCGAGGGATAGCATAACCCGAGAAGACAGCAGAGTGCGGCAGCCGGCCTTATAGTGTGAGTTTGGGAGAACGAAGTGGTCGATGGCGCCGTCCTGGACACAGACCCCATACAGGTGGAATGTCACAGTAGCATCCGTCCTGTGAGACCCAGCCGTGACCATGGTGAAGGCCACCGTACGGGTGTAGTCCACGTCGGTGCAGGCCGACAGGTCCCCGCACATGACACATGTGGCTCCAGAGTCACACACGATGCCTCTGTCAACCCGGACGGGTGCAGGGACAGCACTGGCCAGAGAACTGAATCCAGAAGCAGCCCACTCCTCGTCGGGCACATGCAACGGAACTGACTCTGCACTGCCATAAACCAGAATACCAGTATAGCCAGCAGGTACCAGAGGGTAAACCACTGTAACTGACCCAAGCTGACCAGACAGTACACCAAGCTCCACAGAAGCATAAGTACCCACAGCATAACCAGAGACCAGACATAAGCCGGTATCACCGGTAGCCAGTCCATCAGCTGAGAAAAGCTGACCAGCAGAACGGCCGACGGACCCCCCTGCTGGCGGGGTAAGCTGACTGACTGACTGACTGACTGACTGTCTGACTGACTGCCGCAGACCCAGAGAATACCCAAACAGTAGTGCCGAGGTACACAGGGCCAGGCTACAGATAACCAGAATAGCAGTCCAGACCGGTGAGGAGCGGCGAGAGGTACGGGGCTCACCCGCCGGAGGCTGGGTTGTTGAGGGCTGGTGCCCGCCCGTCGGTGACTGGCGGTTGACAAGGTGTCGCCAGGTGCGTACGGGAGTCCTGGCACCAACGGCAGGAATAGCCAGACCCAACAGGCCCAAGGCCGAGATAGCCAGACCCCAGGTGACAGCATGCCAAAGCACCAGAGCCCGTGGGTGCACCTCCAGCACAGCACCGGAGGCACCACCAGACTGCACCGCATCTGCCGTGCCAGAGAATGCTAGAATGCACAGCAGACTCATGTACATGAAGTGACCCGCCCCATAGGGCCTGCGGCCCGGGCCACCCGGACCCCTGGGTCGGGACGGCGGTGCCGTGCTCACCAGCTGCACAGCTCCAGGGAACTCGGTGTTGGTTGTTGTGATCTGCACGTCGGCTGCCGGCACCGCTGGCTGCTGCGGCTCAACACTGAAGTGCTGCATAGACATGGCAGGGTCCGAAGGCTGGTGCACGGCAACATGGAGCTGAGCAGGCGTCATCTCACCGTCGGGTCCGTCCCCATCGCCAGGGTCCTGGTACGAGTTGAAGCGGTTGACAGCGTCATAGTACTGCTCCTCCGAGCGGCCACATGAGTCCCAGATAGCCCACTCCGACTCAGTCCACGGCTCCCCACTGTCAACGGCAGAGTGCGGCACAACGGCAGCCGCCTGGGCCGCGGGGATGTCAAGCGGTGCCTCCCCGAGCTCCAATGAGTAAGAATATAGGCATGACTCATACACCTCCTCCTCCGGATCGAGGAAAGCCGCATCCAACTCTGACAGGATGTCTGCAATGGGCGTGCCCTCGGGGTGGAACCCCGCCACATGAGCACTCTGCACCCCTCCAGGGCAGTCACGGCGGAAGTGAGGGCCGCCGCAGTCCCAGCACTGGACCGAGTGGCGGCCCTGTGCATCCCGCGTCACCCGCAAGGCAGTCGGTGAGCCACCGGATGCAGGCTGCCGCTGCCCCTGAGTCCGCGGCGGAGGGGCATGAGGGGAAGGGTGAGAGCCCTTCCTGTGTCCCTTCATGTTCTGTTGTCGATTCTTTCCACCGCGGGCCGGTCTGGCGCGGGGAGCTGTACCCCTGTCGCCCCCAGACCGGTGAGCACCCTGTCCGGCCGCCTGCGGCTGAGCATCCTGAGTCTGTGGCGGGTGCCTGGGCTCGTCACGCCTGCGGCCACCAACAATGCGAGTCTGCGGGATGCCCGCACGGGCCAGAAGGGCGGCAGAAGGGGACTCCCCAGAGAGAAGTGAGGCCGCCAATGCGGAGACCCCATCCTTTTTCTTCTTCTCTTTAAGCAGCTTCTTTTCCTCTGTTTTTTGTTGGTGGAAGGCCTTCACAGCCAACGTGAACTGTTGAATGCCGAGAGCCCGCTTCTCCCTGCCCTCGGCCGTCCTAGAATTCCACTCCTGTAGAAGGTCCTTATAATACAGAGGGCACATGCGAAGGGTGAGGAGGTCCAAGGCGAACCCCACACCCCACACATCGTCAGGCTCTACACCAGGTCTGAGCTCAGAACGGATAGCGGTGTGGTGCTGCATGAAACCCTTAATATAGGGCTCGGGGTCTACATCCTCCAGCAGCTCGATCGCAGGAGCTGTCTCGAACAGGTAACCATGGGAAACCCACGGCCTGCGTCGCCTGGCAACGGCCCGGCAGACGACCAGCCACGCACGGCGCCCATCATCCGGAGACACCGTAGCCGACTCCTCAATGAGCCGAAGGCATGACCCACGCACCAGCGACGTCAAGATGCGATAGAGAATGCGAGTGGCCTCAGGAAGAACAGCCGTCGTGAGGTCAGTCGGGTGGAATACCGTGTCAAACTGAAGGTTGAAGTCGGTTAGTTGGGTCTGTACCGCTTTAGTGAAGCGGTCCAGTGCAATTTCTCGAGGCACTTGGCCTTTGATCTTGTCGATGTCAAAAACCCACTCCGAAGCCTTGATGTGAGTGGGCCGGCACTGGTCACGAACTTGCTGAATAATGCTGGCCCGGTGACCAGGCTCGCGGAGAATCGTCTGGCAGTCCTTAAGGAACTCCCTGAGAACCAAAGCACCGTCCGTGTCATCACTGTCAAGCGGGCGACGCTTCACAGGTGTAGGGGGCACAGGCTCTTCAGGGCCGTCGCTGAAGGGAAGCGCCCTCCGCGTGTCGATCCCAGCCGGAACTGGAGTGGTGAACCCATCAGAAGGATCCATGGCAGCCATGACAGCTGCAAGCGAAGCACCGAAGGGATGAAACCCTAACGACAAGGGTGAGCCCCCTTCAAGGAAGGGGCCAAATCCAAGATAAATTCAAAATCTGCTCCGATGCCCACGAAACTCGGTAACACGGCCGGTAATGGCGAAGTAAGAACACTCTCCAAAGGAAAATGTCCGAGCCCAAGTAGAACGTAAGGTATAAACGGTCAAAAAACGGCCAAGTCGCCCGCAAGATTCGAAGATCCGCTCAAAGTTCACAAACAAGCGGCAAGCGTGGCAAATTAAGGTAAAATGATACGGGTAAAGATGTATAGAGCAGTGAGGAAAAATGCGGAGCGGCGGGGGTGGGCGGAAGGTAGGAGAGTAGAGTCGAGGTCTCCGCGCTTGTCGATGTCCGAGGTCATGGTCTTTTTAACGTGTCGCGAAGCACTCAGTACCAAACTCTGCGCAATGCTGCATACCATCGGGGGCCCCAGCGCTCCCTGACCCATCCTCTCCGTACTTTCCTCCGCCACTCGTCGCGCTTACCCCTCCATCTACACAGTCAGTCGTGCCGTGAAAACGCGGCACCCCGCAACATTCTACCTACTCAGCCACGCTCGCCCCTCTACAGCTTTAGCCAGCCATTTAGTGGCTTTGAATCAAAACCACTTTAGGCAAGTGGTGGGCCTATAGCCTACTAGAATGTCCTAGTGACACAATGAAAACGCTGAACGCCGTAGGGTTTGAGCGAG
>LGRX02012251.1:0-20073 GCA_001247695.2 Cymbomonas tetramitiformis
TTATATTATTTTGGGTCGGTTTTGGGCAACTCAGATCCACCGTTCGATCTACTACGGCGGTGGACTGCATCCTACGCCGCTCGATCTCTTTCTGCTTCATCGTCGAGCGGCGCACCTCCCCCGTTCCCCCGTGCCCTCCAGATGAATGTTGCTTATTTCCTCCGTCTCTTCTATATCATTTTGGGTCGGTTTATTTGGACAAGGCAAGGGGCAACTGGCATCAATCTTTCGATCTGCTGGGGCCCATATCTGACGCCTCCTCTCAGCATCTCTCATCGCATCACCGTTCCCTCGTCCCCTCCTCACGGCTGTTGACCACTTCCTACCTTCGGTCTATCCACTGTGCGCTCATTGTCGCCTGATGAAGATGCTGGGCTCGATTTCTGACGGTTTGAAATGCAATTGATGTATGCAATGGTGAAGTCGTGCCCCCTAATATTATTTACGCTTTATATTGATCTCCGCAATACATATTTACGGACTGGTCCCATTTTGCAACTTGACGTTGATTGGGACGGATGAGTGAGCCGTCGTATCCTCGAAACAGAAACGTATTAGAGGCTGCAGAAGCGACTCATGGTGTTGGGACGGTCGCGCGTTTAGCAATGAGCAGCAGGGAACCTTGACTCGGAACGGATTTCCAGGCCAACACTTGCCACGCGCCGGAAACGACCTCTGCACCCACGCGCAGAAGTGACTTCCTTACCCGCGCGCAGAAATGCCTTCTGCATCCGCGAAGCGACTGACTTCTGCACCCGCGCGCAGAAATGACCTCTGCACCCGCGCGCGGAAATGACTTCTGCACCCGCGCGCCAGAAACGACCTGCGCCGCAGCGAGTGACACGCGCCCCGCGCAAAAATGCCTTACGCACCCACGCGCATAAGTGACTTTCGCACCTCCGCGAAACATGACTTCAGCACCCGCGCGCGGGAAATGACTTCTGCCGCGAAGCGACCTCTGCACCCGCGAGCGAAATTGTTTTGCACCCACTTGCTGAAGTGACTTCTGCACCCCACGTGCGAGAAGTGTCTTTTCTGCACCCGCGCCTTGAGAAATGGCTTCTGCACCCGCACGCAGATATGACTTCTGCACCCGCACGCAGAAATGCCTTCTGCACCCACGCGCAGAAGTGACTTCTGCATTCACGCGCAGAAATGCCTTCTGCACCCGCACGTAGACATGACTTCTACACACGCGCGGAAATGGCTTATGCACTCGAGCGCAGAAATGGCTTATGCACCCGCATGCTGATAAGTACGACCTTTGCACCCGCACGCAGACAGAAGTGGCTTCAGCACCCGCAGGCAGAAATTTCTTATGCACCCGCTTGCAAATGTAACATCTGCACCCGCACGCAGAAATGACTTCTATCTGCGCCCGCACACGGAAATGACTTTCATACCCGCACGCAGACAGTGACTTCTGCACCCGCAAACTGAACTGGTTTTTGCACCCGCGCGCAGAATTGACTTCGCTCTGCACCCGCGCGCAGAAATAGCTTTTGCATCCGCAGGCAGAAATGCCTTCTGTACCCGCTCGCAAAGGTGACTTGTGCACCCGCACGCAGAAGTGACTTCTGCACCCGCGCGCAGAAGTGACTTCTGCACATGCACGCGGAAATGACTGTTGCACCTGCACGAACCAACGACTTCTGTATGCATCCGCACTCTGAAAAGACTTTTGCACCCGCTCGCAGACGTGACTTCTGCACCCGCACGTAGAAATGACTTCTGCACCCGCGAAGAGCATTGACTTCTGCACTCGCACGCAGAAGTAACTTCATTTGCACCCGCAGGCGGAAATGACGTTTACAGCCACTCGCATCGACTTAATCTAAGGCGGGTACAAGCGCGAAAACGGTATTCGCATTTTTATGCGCTCCATCTGGTGCAGCTGAGCAGCGCAGCGTGCGCAGCGGCAACTATTTCTAGAACGTGTGCATGTGCGTTTGATGCACCAGGCAAAAGTCGATGTTTCGACTGCGATTCACGAATATACCGCGCCAGCGCGGTCGAGACGGATGCGGACATTATACTTGCAGCTTGTCATACATGTTTCCAAATCTATCGCGAGTCTAACAGTGCTGTTCGTTTACCGTTCGTCGACGTGCTAAACGTCAAGTTCTCAACACACGCCATCGACGACTTCATTGGAGGGTTCCCGATCAGCAATAATCGAATCTACGACGCGCGTTCACCGCGTCTAGCATGCCGTTATATGCGGGATGCTCGAATAGTATTGCTTCCTGAAACATCGTTATGACGTCGCTGTCCCCGTCGTACTCGCCCAGGAAGCTGAAGAGACCCTCTCTGCGCGCGCCCGTTGTCGAAGCGTTGTAGGCTCGCAGCATGGCAAGCATCGGGAGGCGTCTTTGTCTCAGCTCATGCCAAAACGCGCGCAGTACGCAATCGTCCCGTGACCGACTGAACACTTCGCTGAGATCCGCGGGCGGCGTCTCTGTCACCGAAAGCTCGGACAGTATGCGTCGACGGGCGGCATCGTCGATCCACTCGCTCTCCCAAGGCCGCCTCCTCAAAATGGCGCGCCACTCGCCAACCGTCATGGTCGTACCGTCCGCGAAGCGCATCACGCGAACGTTGTCATTCGCGTTGTCATCGTCGTCGACAACGTCGTCGACGACCTCCTGTACTTTTCGCTTTGTCATTATTCGGAAGTTGTACTCGGAGAGCTCATCCAACCACCTCGCCTGTTTGAGGCTTAGTGTGGATTTGGACTGCAAATAAACCAGTGGCTGACGATCTTAGCGAACAATAGTCTCAGGAGCTCCCAGCAAGATGTGGCGAAAGAATCGGAAGCCCTCCACAATGGCAAATAGCTCGATCTCAGGAATAGGCCAGCGTCTCTGTGTATCAGAAAGAGTGACGCTGTGATAGCCACATGGCTTCATACCTTTTCCTTGATCCTGTAATACCACTTGACCAACGTGTGTGCCTGATCCATCGACCTCCATAATAGATGGCAGTTTCTGATCTGGAAGCTGTAGTACTGGAGCATGGCAGATGGCACTTTTGAGATTATCAAATGCCTGCTGCTGCTCAAATTCCCAGACAAACTCTGCATTATCTTTAAGGAGACGATTGAGCGGTTCGGCAATCTTGGAGAACTTTGGTATAAATCTCCTAAACTGGCCGACCATGCCCAAGAATGACCGAAGAGATGACTTGCCATCTTTAGCCATACGGCGTAGAGGCTGTTTACCAACGTTTGGACCATACGACACTGGAGGCTGGATAGCCATGACTGCACGGATTCTGTCTTCGATGATGGATACTAGACCTGCCTCAGAGATATGGTGTCCGATAAAATCGATGGATCTGACGAACAACTCAACCTTAGAAGGCCTGATGTAGAACTGATGATCTCTGCAGCGCTGTAAGAACTGTCGAACATGCTTCACGTGGCTGTCAAAATGGACTGTACACTATGGTGTCATCCATGGAAATGACCAAGAACTGATCGATGAAGTCAAAGAATGCTCGATTTCTAACACGTAGAGCGGTTGCAGGAGCGTTGGTTAACCCGAAAGGCATCACTGTCCACTCATATGAACCGTATCTGGTACGTATCGCTGTTTTGTGAATGTCATCTGGGTGTATAGGAATCTGATGGAAGAACTGATTGAAGTCAAATCTGCTAAACCATCGTGCACCTTTAAGCTGTTCAAGAAGGGTGTCGTGAGGTGGCAATGGATACGTGTCCTTTATAGTGATGTTATTAAGGGCTCGATAATCACAGCACATCCTCCGCTTCCCCCCTGGCTTAGGAGCGAAAATGATTGGACATCCATATGGTGATGATGACGGACGAAGGATACCCAGCTCGACATATTTGATGATCTGTCGTTTCTCGTTTGAGCTCCTCCATCATAGGCACTGGAATGGTACGAACTGGCTTTGATGGTGGCTTATGCCCAGGTTCAATGTTGATGCGATGATATCCACCTTCAAACCGTTCTGGCCTATGGCCAGCTGGAAGATCCTCCTGGAAAATATCTGAAAAGTCTTCCCTCATTAGATCACGTGCTACTGTGACCTTTGGGTCTTCCATAGTGGTGTCTGAGTCTGCTGCTGCCATGACCAGTTCACCATCGACCTCTGAGAGAAAAAAGAGATAAGCTACGGTTTCTTCAGCCGACCCACTGGATCGTATACGTCGTAGGCGCTTTCTCATAGTGGTGGCACTGACCAATTCCATTTCAGGAAGGTCATCTGAACCTGGAGTCTGTTCAACTCTGGACAGAACTGTACGAACACTGAAACCTGATGAGTGTTTCCTGGTGATCGTCATATTCTTGGACTGGATGTCAATGTGTGGATTTCTTCTTTCCAACCAATCCTGTCCCAGCGGGATGACTGTGAAGGGTTTCATGTCAATGATGTAGAAATCTTCTGTATCCTTATACTTACCCAGCGTGAATGTAGCATTGGGAAGACAGGATGTACATGGTAATTGGCTTCCTCCAGCCAATCCCACTGAGAATGATGATGAGTCTGTTGGTGATATACCAAGCTGAGAAGCGAACTGTCTGTCGATGAATGACGATGTAGCTCCTAGATCTACCAAAATGTGAGTACTCTGTCCATATACTTTCCCTTTGTACAACAACAGCTTCTTCTGTGATTTCAGTTGTGCTGTCTGAGATTGCATCTGTGCGATGTTTTCTGAGGGAGTATCCATCTGCCGAAACTGTAATGTCAGACTGGAAAGGACTTCTTCTGAGATACTCTCAACCCGTCCACTTGCTTCAGTGGCATTTTCAGGCTGATTTATCCTCGGGGTGCTCTCATCACTGGTACCTGTGCAGTACCCGGAGAGTTTCCCTGAGGAGCTGGAGCTGATGCTGGAGCTGGAGCTGGAGCTGCAACTGCTGCATTGATGCTCCGCTGATTCTGTAGCTCCTTAACCAGGGTGTTGACTGTTTTTAGGAGTTTATTGGACTCACTTTTGCCACCCTGATTATTCTGTTGCTGCTGTCCTCTGTCGATGGATTCTGAGCTGGAGGATTGCCTTTTATGGCTTTTCCTTATGGTGTCTTGGTGGAAAAGCAATCCTTTGTGACGTGATTGGTACGACCACAACGCTGACAAGGCTGGGGAGGATTTGATGCCGATCCTTCCCCTTTTCCTTTTCCCTTGCCTTTTCCTTTGCCTTTTCCTTTATTCCTCTGGGAATTCTGGTTGGCATTCTGATTCTGGTTGCCTCGATTCTGATTGGATCTGTCATATGGCTTATTGTTGCCACGGCCCTTGTCCTTATCTTTTCTGACTGGGCCTCCTGACTGTTCCTTCTGTCCCCTATAGTGAAGGGTCTCTGACTGCTTCGAATGAACTACATAATTCAAATCGAGCAGAACCTGTGTGGTCTGTGCCCACGACAGGTTATTCCTTTCGTCCTCTGTTAGAAATCTGAGATGGAACTGTTTGCGAAGGTCTGATTCCATATTACCGATGAATCTGTCCTTTATCAAAGCATCATCCAGATCAACTGACGCTAAAGCAGCCAGTGATGTGAACGTGCGGAGATAATCTGCAAAGGTCTGGTTTCCCTGATTCAGTGCCATAAGATGCTTTTTGGCTACTGATCTTTTGTGTGGATTACCAAACTGACTGAGGAATGTACTTCTGATATTTTCATACGTAGCATCTGGCTTTTTGGCCACGACCTGAAAATAATGTCTGTCATTGTTCTGAATGAGTGTCAGGAAGACTGTAATAAGATCCTTATCTGGCACACCTGGATAGGTAAACTGAAAGTATCTGTCTACTGTTTCTATCCAAATCTCAGCATCCTGTCCAACCTTGTATTCCTTAGGTGGAGCCATTTTCACCTTTGGAACAAGTGCGGATGGAGCTGGTGCTAAATGAGGTAAATGACCATCATCAGGGTCTGTGAATACCGGTGGAGCATGATCCTCTGAATATTCTTCGTCTGGCTCCTGTGGTTCTGTCTCTGGGTCTCTGTATCTACTCATGTCGGGTTTCATACGATTGATGTTGTCGAAATACCCTATCTCATCAAATCTGGTCTGGGTATCAGCGTAACCAGTAAGCCATTTGGGTATTTTAAACCGACTGAAGGCATCATATGAGCCTAAGATATCAAAGAACCAGGTAGATGGATCTGGATTAATAGCTGGTACTTCTGCCATCTATAAGACAAAACACAACACCAACAAAAAAACCTTCAACTGGCTGTGTGTGTGTGTGTGATATATATATATATGTATATATATCTATATTTTGTACATGTATTATTTTTGTACATTGTTATAATGAGGTGATGTATATGTATATGGTTCCACCTTCTTCCCCCCTCAAGGAAGTGTGAACTCCACAGGCAGTTGTCAAGTGCCTTTATACCTCATATATGTAGGATGCAGTCCTCATAGGAAGCAGCTTATACAGTTCTAGGGTTGCTGCCCTACAGTCCTTGGGTTGTTGCCCTACAGTTCTTGGGTTGTTGCCCGATATATTGTCATGACTTTGCTGATTTCAGCATGACATAAATGCCAAACACAGAGTGTTTTGCTATTATATAGCGGCATTTCACGGTGTATAGGGTTACAGTGACCAAGGCATGGAATCGATTGTTTGATATTCTGATACCATCGATATATCAGAATATCAGAATCAATTGATGCCTATTTGATACACAATCAAAATATTACAATCAATTGATACCCACCTCCGAGAATTACAATCGATTGATGCCTAATCCGAATTATCACCATCGATCGATTCTCGATTTGCATTATCACAATCAATTGATCGTGACCGTGGGACATATCAGAATCGATTGATATTTGCACGTGACACGCAATCACACATCGATATGCAATATATAACTCCCTAACCGATCCTTCATTCTTGAGTTCTAGGCTTTTCATTCGTCTCTAATTTGGGTTCGCTGAAGTGTGTTTGAGATGAACCAATAAACATGCAAATGACACCCATCCTCAGATTGGAGGCGGGGGGTGTGTTGGAGGCTCTCGACTCGATTTGGTAGCATTGAGGACCTCAATTTACAGTGTGACGGAGTGTCAGGACTATTGACGAACTATCGACTGCCTGTGTGAATCAAGATGGGTAAACGTGGATACAGCTCATTCATAGACGAACACAATGATATATTGTTTGTTGTGATAGGATTGGTAAAACCCAAAATCTGATACCCATTAGGGCGCAATTGGTAATCATGAATGTTATCGATAGGTATCGTTATCGTTCTCAGTCGATAGGTTCGAAAAATTATCGTTATCGTTCGATTATAAAATTTGACTTATTCATCGTTATTTGATAAGTTCAAAAAATCACGATACCGAGCCTTGGTTGATATAGCCTCGGTAGAAATTTTGGGGTATCATATCAATTGATATTGCCTCGGTAGGAATCACTATCAATTGATGTGCATTTGCTATAATTGCAATCAATTGATAATATAATGTAAAAATCACAATCAATCGATAGCTGACTTCTTTTATCACAATTTATTGATAGGACAATTTAGGATATTACTATTAATCAATTGAAAATTTGGAATAATCAAAAACTATCGATACTGCTTGTTCCAACCGATTCCATGCCTTGACAGTGACCCTTATCACCTACATTGACATTAGGGTGTTACATGTTATTACTAACACCGAATTATGTCAAGTTAAAGCAGCATGAACATTTTTTTGAAGAAATTGAAGCAAAACTGCATTTAATATGGCATTGTATATCACGTGGTATTTAGGAGGTATGTTACACCCCTGTAACGTACACGTGATTTTAAGGGTGTTACAGGGTGTTACAAGTGCTGTAATATTTTGGGCATATTTATCAATAGCTGAATAATTGGAGTAGCGAAAAAATCAAACCCAATTTTTCATTTTGAAATCATGCGTGTGAGTTTTTCACGCATTTAGTTACAGCCACTATGTACACCCCTAGGTGTTACACACAAGATTTTTAGGGTGTTACATGAGATACGAATGTGCACATAATATTTTTCAGGTACCTTAATAGGTATAAAATGATATTCCGTGGAAAAATGGAGTCCGAATTTCAATTTTGAAATCTCCCGCAATGGGATTTTACCCATTTTCACTGATTCTGGCCATATATATATGTGTGTGGCCATATATATAACACCCACAATGTGTGTGTGTTATGTGCAACTTACAGAACTCATGTAACATATCTCACTTTTACACATGATATTTTTCATGTCATTTTCGTGAAGATATGTGATGGTCAACATGTGGGGTTTTGCTGATTGAAACCCACGACCATGCAAAAAGTGGTGATAATGTGTGTGTTATCAACAATGACTTCTTATAGTCACTGGCTGATGTCTGTCATATATATATTTAACCTACTTAGGACTATCAACTCCGTAGATGACCTTTTCAGGCGAGATTACTCCTTGGTTCTGTCGCCCGTCTTTGGCAGTCGATCGCATTGCAAAGTCTCACGAGTGAGTCTGCTGGAGATCTGCTTTATATCTTTGGATCAATGATAGTTCTCTAGGTGGTGTTGCCACCCAGATGCTAAGTAGTTGGAGCAAATGCTCATAGTATTTCTACTATCTACTTTGTCAGATATCATGTTGAGTTTCTGATTTACTGTACAAAGTATGCACTGAATTGTGATCAGGTTTCTGATTCAATTGTCATAATGCATAAGTAGATAATGTAGTTGCTCCAGCGATTGTGTGGGATGCATGGGCAGTGCTCAACAGTGACCAACTGTTATTTGAGCACTGTATACTGCCTTCGGGTCTGGAGATATCTCCATCCAGCCCTTCAGCAGGTTGTTTGATCCTGTCCCATATCTATCGCCATCGCTTGACATCCAACACGCACATGTGTTTGTTGGATGGTATCTATGTATCATATGTTGATATAATACTTGATCATTACACTTAGGAGTCAGTGTAATGTCAACATACATAATGATGTCAGTGACTTATGTATTGTATAGGTACTTTCTGATTTAGTACACTATACCAAATTGATTTATCACATAAGATGATCTGTATACCACTAACAGCATGTAGCTAACATGATATATATCAACTTGGTTAGTGTATGTAATCCTGCATATCTCATCGGCAATGACGAGTTGCTTGGTATATTTCACACATGGCTCTGGTGAGTATTCCTTTCATTGATCAACAGTAGAACAGTATCCCATCCCAAATCCTACGTCAGGGAATACTGAGCTAATTACTGTCTTAAGATCATGATCGGCACCTTATACCAAGTGGGTTCGTTTATAGTTTAGACTTGCACAGCAGGTATGCTATGTGATATTTATTGCAACATCTGATGCACTGTTATATATGACTATGCATGCCAACTGTTATCGTGATCAAGTTGGCTGCATACATGTATGCATATGTCAATGTATAACATGGTGGAATCATGCTGCATGGTATTGCTGCATGGCATAGTGATGCATAGCATTGCTGCATACACTTGGTATATACTGAATGGATAGTGTATGTTGCATGTGTGTGTGTGTGCTGCATGTGTGATATGTGTTGCACACACAACATATGGTACACACACATATGATTGCACAGCATCAATATTCATTTGATGTCATATTATGTGCCCTACTGCAAACTTTGTATGTAAATCTGCCAGTAATTGAACAAACATCATCTCTTATGTGCGAGCATCACATATATTGAATAGCATGCTGCATATATATACCATCATCGCGCGTCATCTGAGCATGATGAATCTAGCAGGTGTGCGTATGTCCTGACAAGCTAAATCATCGTATGCGCGTAGACGAGCGATTTTTGCAAACCATTTGTAATGACGAGATTTTTGATACGTGCGCTGCACTGAACAATTAGTGCGAGTAGCGAATTATCACAGTCGCTGATGTATGCGCTGCGAATGGTGAACATCTCTGTCGCAGGTATGTGTGGCATATGGTACGAATGCCATCTTGCGTACGGATCATACACTGATGACGATTTGATCATTCGCGCGTCAGTATGTCGCATATCGTACAACCCTGCGAATGATAACAGCATATGTGTGCGATCTGTATGCTGTAAGCACACCTTGTCGCTGTTATACTCTGACGATGTGTATGCGAGCGAATGCGTTCGCGACGGTAATTCCTCGCGCACTCCGTTCGCTGTTGATTCTGCAGCGAGTGTAGTTATTCGATATATGTCGTATATGTGCGATCACTGTCGCCTGTTGTATGCGCGAACCGCGAACCTGTTACAAACACAATATACAATATATCTCTATTGCTGCACTGCACACTTATGTGTCCTCGTTCGTCGCGTGGACGAGTAGAATACCACTGATAAGGCTCGCTATGCAAGCGATATGTATGGCACGGCTATTATTGAACGACAATAGCACGCGCAGAGTATTGTGGGTATGAGTGCAGTCTCTTCTCCAGAAGTGCTGCTAGAGCTCAATGCTCCCTCATATACGCCAATGCCCCCGCACTTCTCAAGCGCTACCACAATTGGGTTGTGAACCCGAGGGCATTGGGTGAACAACAGTATCGGCTGATCGAATAAGCCATGTGATACCCGCATGGTGTTCAATTCATGCTAGAAGCGAAGACGAGTCTTCTCAGAACACTTCGGTTCTTCAAGACTTGTCTTGCTTCGCCATCTCGATGCCAATACCTGGCCTCTCGATGACAGGTGTCACTCACCTTAAGTGGATGATCGGCATTATGACTGTACATGTCACAGTCGACCGTACTGACGACTGTATGTCATTATAATATATGACATGACACGACATGACATGACATGACATGGTATGACATGGTATGACATGTATGACACGTATGACATCGGTCATAACCCTGACACCACCCAACTACACAGCTATTGCCACCCAATATTATATTGATCTATTCAGAACAGACTATTGGGAATAAATGAATCTCGATCGTCGTCTAAAAACCTTCATTTTGACACAATTTTCGTCGTCTAAAAGTTATTGCCACATAATCTGAAATGTGCCACGTAAGCGACACGTAAGCGACACGTAAGTCGTCCCGCAATTTTTATTACAAAATATTACTCGAATTATTTATTTGTGCATGATGCTTTCGTACTCGGCGAGTCCCGGTAGATTTTTTTTGTTGCATTTTTGCTCATATGCGTGCATATCATGTACAAGTATGCAAATATGGGTACATCCATGTGCAATTTAGGCCAGCATGCACGGTGCACGTTTATGAATGTGCGTATTCAGGTGCTTCAATTCCCGTAAAATAAGTTGCAACTGAGATGGGTACTAGCATATGATACACAAATCTATATCACCATACAAATTTATTCAAAATACACCAAATATTTGTCTATAATGTCTTCTAGGCAAGAGATTTCGATCATTTCACAGTGCTAAGGCTACTATATTGCTGATACATTGGAATCTATATCTTCAATCCACAATTATTTGCGGCACTTGTAGGTTTTAATTCCCTCGATAGCGAGGCGTGTAACGTTGACGGCAATGTTGACGCTCTATCGGAGAACATAAATGGCAGAGCTTTATTGGTCAAGGCAATTGCATCGCACGCAATATAGGCCGATTTCCTCTTCTCGTTGATGCCGCGGAATAATAAGCGCCCAAGTGACGTCGATTGGAATGACCAGTGTCCTTGGGGTAACCCATTCGTTCCCTATTGGGCTCTGGTCGGGATAAAGTTCCGGTTCTTGAAGGTCAAAAAACATGTATTTCCGAATTCTCCAGGTGTAGCGCCACCAAACGATCGGTAAGTCCTGTCGGTGTCCCGCATGTTTGTCCTCGTAGGTGTTAAAGAACTTACATAAACTTACTAGAACTTACATCCAGCGGTCTACATTGCATTGAGGACATCGCAGGTGGACCATTCCATGTGTATTGATAGCGTCTGCAGTGTCTTCATCACGATCGCGTGTCCCATAAACTCCGAATCGTAGAATTGAAGGCATAACGTGGCCACGATATTGCAGGATTTTATACCTGTAGATAACAATGCTTGCAAGGTGATTAGCAGTTGAAGCGAAAGTCGTGCGAAACCCATAGCAAAAGTCGAATATATATATATATTGTGAGGATAAATGTGGAGCTATAATACCTGCAGATGGCAATGCTTTCAAGGTAAGTAGCAGATGTTTGAAGGTATGGTTGAAGGTGCGTATGTTAGAAGAAACAAGGGGAAATGAATCTTCAAGGGTCGGGCAACAGCTTTTGTACCTGGTGCACGGTACACGTTTATGGATGTGCATATTCGGATGCTTCAATTCCCAGAAAACAAGTTGCAACTGAGATGGGTACTAGCATATGATACACAAATCTATACCATCATACAAATTTATTCAAAATACACCAAATATTTGTCTAGGATGTCTAGGAGCACATAAATAAGGGTAAGTGCCTATTCTACGAAAGGTGGGTTTACACACCGTAAGGACCCCTTACGGTGGGTTACCCAACCCTAAGTAAAACGATTATTTCAGCCCCTAAACTGACCCCCTGGTCATGTTCATGGTGGCAGGATGACTTTAGACACTCCCAAGAGGCATCCGCGAAGAATTATATCGGATGTATCCGGGTTTGTTAACCTGAAAACCCAAACCCAAACCGGCAAACCAATTATCGCATATAAATCGTGTCATATAGTGTAATAAACCGTCATACCACCCTCACTTCGCGTGACATTTTGAGGGTCAAGATGGCCTCGAATGAAAATTTTGACAAGACACTGCAGAAAGAGCAGCTCGAGAACTTGACAACATGGGTCTCCAAATTTCCAAAGGGCCATCGAGGAAGGCCACATATCTACCAATATACAAAATTATGTGGTAACCCACCGTAAGCATATATGATCGGAACCCGCTACACCCCCCCACTTCGCGAGCGCATTACACGCATGGGGCACATCGCACCCATCCATAGTATGTTCCTCAGCTTTCATTCAACTCATAAACTGTCTGAAAATCGATAGGTTTGACACCGTAAACCTCATAACGCCACCACTAGAGGCCGCCGAAAATTCCTCTCACGGCGGGTTAACCCGCCGTAAGATTAGTAGAATAGGCATAAGTGTTGGTGTATTAAGCTAGCAGAATAATACATTAGTGTAAGTATCTAATGTGAGCTTGCAAATGCGCATCCAACAGTTGAAAATACCATGTTTCTCCTTGGGGTGTCCCCGATCATAAATCGTTAGCTATGATCCATCCCCCGAGCCCATCCGTTGTACTGTCGAGTTCATCTTGTTGAAGTGTTCTTCTCGTAAAGGTCATGCATTGGCTTACTTTGGCAAATAGACTTTCTTCACGGGGAACCGGGTTGAAATAGGAGCGACCAGAGCGCAAATATTTATCAACAATGAGTATCACGCGTGCAGCAAGCCGGCATGTCTTGTAGACATCGGGGAAACGATTCAAAATTCCATCGGTTGCCGGCGCGTTTGATAAGCTGTCGATGGCCCACACTCCAGCGTTTGACAGGTCATCGTAACGGAGCAACACACTGATATTTACCAACGGAACATTGGGCACATGGAGCATGGAAAGGAATGGGGAGCAAGTATCATCGCCACATCGAATCTGCCATTCCAAGATGGGAAGTGAGGAGGATTCTGAACTTTCAGTCGAATTGAATCGCACATGTAGAACATGTTCGTGGGGGGAATCGGGCAGTGGGGTTAAAAGGATGGTGTCCAGCGCGAACATTTCGAGGTGGTCCGCGATTAATTTCGGAGACATGCACATTCCGCGAGGTGCCACCATTTCAGTATACTTTTGATGATAAATGCTCTGTAGGCGTAGCAGGGAGACATCGGCTCGGTGAATTAAAAGACGAAGGTTGGCGTCCTCCATAAAAAAATGTAGGCGGTAAGAAGAGAGCGGGTGATAGCGTTGCCGCAAGGGACTAGCCCAACACTTAGCGCGGGTTGCGCACGCTCGATTATTGTATCATTGAACTGTACGCAGACACATCTTATTCGGCAGAGGATTCCCGAGATACATACATAACGGTTCATTGGAATGATCGATTTTGTAAGGAATGTCCTGAAAGATTTTTAACAAGACGTTGTTCGGAAGATGCATTATTTAGGGTTTTATGTATGAAGGTGCGTATGTCAGAAGAAACAAGGGGAAATGAATCTTCAAGGGTCGGGCAAGAGCTTTTGTACCTGGTCGTGAATGGGCCGCGGGTCGTGCAAGAGTAGTGTACTTTTTGTCCAATCAAATTCGTATATCTCGCACATGCGGGATCACTTAGTCGCCGATTTTTTAATCAAAGACAAAAACACAACCGATGAGGCAGAAAACCCCATACACAGGCACATCAGCATATCGGCAAGAAACACAAGCCATTGACGAATGAACATTATACACTTCTACCACATTGTTAACATATGTTTATTCTTATCGAAAAGTAGTCGAAAACCCTCGGGAGGTTGCAATCCTAAGTGCTCGAAATCAAAGTGGAATCAAGATAACATTCTGACTCGTAGCCGCCGTGGTTTCAATTGCCGCGACAGGTAACGTTGACGGTAACGTTACGGCTGAACCTGTCGGAACTTGAACCGAAAGGCAAGGTCGTTTCGAAACACACATCGAAAATACCCCAACGTGCATTTGTTGCCTTCCGCATTCCTGCACATATAACATTCATTGTAGTTCCTCCACAACATTCGAACAGTCATACCATGAGGAAGATAGTCAAAATTCCTCATTCTCATTCTGGGGGCAGTAGGGCATGTTGCATACATGACAAGAACATAGGCAACAATACATTCACGCTTGGATGGCATGGTTGGATGAGGTGGCAGGTAAAGAAAGTAAAGTGCCAAGCTGAAAAGTGAGTTGTGAGGACAAGGTAGGTGCTTAAATATCTCAGTAGTGTGGCCGCCGTGATTTCAGTTGGCCTATCAAATGACCTCTTTCAGGTGGGTCGGATCGAAGGCCCGCATGTCACAAACATAGCATGTCACAACATTGGAAATGTGAAACGTCGATAATAATTTCATTCAAAATGTGTTCGAATACAATCATATTTAACGGTGTTCCAACGATAAGTCAATTTGCTCAATGACAAAGCTATATGCTGTCGATATATAGCATCAATTCATCCGACGGAACTTGACCCAAGAGCTAAGCTCCTCTCTGAACACACGACAAAAAAGGCTGAGTGAGCATTCCATGCCTTCGCCGTCGACGCATTGCGTATTGTAGTTCTCCCACAACTTTTGGATAGTCATACCCGGCGGAAGAAGAACTGTACTGCTGCATGGGTAATACTCCCCGTGATTTTTGGCAAACTGGTCGATGTACGTGAAAACAGACTGCCGCTTGGATGGCATGACTATGGTAGAAGTAGAAGCAGGTGCGTCGCTGACGGGAAAAAGGGGCAAATGAGTAATTTAGGCAAGAAATAGAGCTTATGATCTTGGAAAGTCTTGGACCTGCCGAATTATTAGCCTATCAGATACCCGGTACTAGTCCGCTCGGATCGAAGGACCTACAAGTACATATCTACTATTACTTTGCGACGAAGGCGTGTCTGCGAAGTCCATGATTATTCTGTCTGCATTGTCAATCATTCTATGAAAGCAACCTCTGAAGTATGATTTTCGGGCACCTTAACTTGCAGATGCACATCATCAACCGACCAAACAGAGTGAGACGGTAAAATGGATAAGAATATACAAAATCTGGAGCGTGTAAGTTGGAGTATACAAACTCCATCCTTGATGTATACTTCTGAAAGTGAGGGGTTTTGAAAATTGTGGCGTCCCGCATTTCAATGTGCACCGAGGTAACGATCTGCCCGCCAGATATCTGCTGTCTCACGATGGGGCGACCCTTTGGCCGACCTGCAAAACATGCGACGCATTGGATTTCCCAAAAGGATAGAAACTGCAGGTAGTCCCCATAGGACCAAGCACTCATGGAATTCCGTTCTGCTGGATGCCGCGTATCCCCCGGGTACTTAAACAAAGGTCGGCATCTTGCATATGGCTGTCCTAATATATGACCCCTTGCAAAACGACAGAAAAACTTATGCCGTGCGTAATCAGCTTTCCGACAAGTTTGGGGGCTTTGCAGTAATTCGCAAGATAGCAGCCGGTACACGTTGCAAGTTGTGAACGATCTTGAAGCCCGCAGTGCAGGCAAACTGGGTACAAAAATTTCATCCGTAAAGGCAGATTATCATGCACGCTTGCGTCATACATTTGAAATTGTATCTTATGGTCCTCTTCCATCGATTTCTTGAGCGCTAGTTCTGAGGGCGAGGACTCTTCAGGGAACCATAGTAACCAAACGGTTTTATCTGGATTTTCCTTCCGCAAAGTAGCAAGTATTGTCATTGGAATTGATTGAACTGAGATGGATGGGAATAAAGGTGCGTCGATGAAGTGTCGAGCGGGGAAATGATTTTGGAAGAGAGGGGAATAGGTTTCATACCTCAATGGTCGTCGTGGTACCGCTCAACTTCATTTAACCAATATAATCAGGCAATCACAATGAAAGCGGAGGCATGTCACCCGCCCCATAAAGGACATCGGTTCCACAACAACATATGTCGCCCATACCTTTGGAGAATATACTTTATTTACAATTGTCATGTCAAGATATACCATACGTGTTTCATCAGCGTACTTCTGCACTGAGACAATAGGTTATTAAGACTATCAACAAATATTGACCTAGGTGCTGGCACCATGTCCTACCAGGGAAATCATCATTGCCTAGTGAGCTTTACCGTTTACGTCTCTTGGCCTGATGATCGGATTCCGACTTTCCGCCTTGTGCCACTTGTCGCTTAGGTATAGGCCCCGCCGCGGCGGCTGCAGCGGCCTTGGCGGCCTTGTCGGCCTCGGCCTTCTGTTTCTTGGCGGCCTTCTCGGCCTCGGCCTTCTGTTTCTTGGCGGCCTTCTCGGCATCCGCCTGTTGCTTGGCGGCCTTCTCGGCATCTGCCTTCTCTTTCTTGGCGGCCTTGACGGCCTCGGCCTGCTGCTGCTTGGCGGCCTTGTCGGCCTCGGCGGCCTCGGCCTGCTGTCTCTTGGCGGCCTTCTCGGCCTCGACCTCCTGCTGCTTGGCGGCCTTGGCGGCCTCGGCCTCCTGCTGCTTGGCGGCCTTTTCCGTTTCCCTCATTTCGACCGCCGTCTTCTTCTCCCGCTCCTTCTCGTCTTTCTCTTGCTCTTTACGATGTGCCTCTCTCTGCCTTTTCACCTCGTCGTATTCCTGCTTGCTCAACACTTCGTCGGCCAAAGAAAAAATTCCATCAGGAAACCTAATGCGCTCTTTCGCTGAGTCGACCATACCTTGCTCCCTGCATCCAAGACACCAGCACTTGTTAAAACCGATATACAAAGTATTTTTTCAAAAAAAAAATGGATGTAGACATGAATGCTTACCTATCGAAAGCGACGGAACCCAATCCCAACATGTTGGCGGCTACCGAAGTGGTCCCGGAACCGCAGCACGCATCCAAGATGAAGTGATGTTCGTGATGAAGAGGCAACACCCCCTCGTACGCAGATTTCCCCCTCGCTTCCCCCTCTAACTCGGGACCTCGCATATGGATATTGATGATGTCGTGGATGAGCTTCAGCGGCTTCTGGTGTTTGTTAATTCTTTTCCCCTCGGAGTTATTGGCGAATTTCGACGAGTGTACAGGGGCATATTCCCAGGTGTTGGTTCGGCAAGAAGCCACGAACTGCTTATCGACGACATCACTATCCGCATTCTCCTCCTCACCGAGAACTCTAATCAAGTTCTTCATCCAGGGAAGCCTTTTATGAACGGCTGGGTGGGTTTCGTCTGCGAGAGCAATCAGCGCTGCTTAGTCAGATTGTCCATGCTTAGACGCCAAAAGGCAATCACAGAATTGTACGTAACTTAACATCTACGGACCTGTAGGTGTTGCTTCCTTGACGTAGTAACACAAGACAAAGCACTCCATACGGTTGGCGTAGTTCCGTGGCGCAACGCCGGATTCCAAGGTCATCATGTTCGATCTGCTCAAAGGTTTCACCCAGAACATCTTTTCGGCGTTCCCGTGGCAAAACTGCTTGGCGGCTTCGAAGAACTCGTGGTGTTGTTGGAAGCCACAGAAACATCCCCCTACCCAATCATCACACGTGGTCAAATTGTTGAAGTTGTGTAGGAATTGCTTGAACTCTCGTGCTAAGAGAGGTTTCGGGATCCATTTCTTGTTCGAGTCCAGAGCATACTCGCAATCCATAATGAAACCGGTAAATGGAAGCCTGAGAAGAGTCGTGAAGGATTCAGGTGATGCGGGCTCCAGCAGAAAGTCCTTCTTGAAAACCACTTGCGGAATCTTGTGAGTGTAGAAGTAGTCATCATCGTCGACTTGCTGGCCCTCAGGAACGTTTGACAATATTCGATAACTCACACCTGTGTGCAATGTAAACGATTAGTAATTACATAGCTACGGTGCACACATGGAATATGAAACCGAGATACGCACCTGGAAGATCCTTTAGGAGGTTTTCCGCAGTCGATGCTGTCGTCGACCCGATTTTCAGCAACATCCTGCTCTCGATATTATTCCAGTAGAAATTTATATCCTTCGGAATGTTTTTGACCAGTTTCTCTATCTTCTTCTCGTGCCGCTGTTTTTCTCTTGCAGGCCGTTGTTCAAATTGAAATTTCCGGTTCTCCTGCTCGTTCTTGCAGGAGACCTTCGGGGGCACCACTCCCGCCTGGTACAGTTGTAAACAAACCCCGTTGTTAATTGAACGCGCAAGCCGATATGGAAAAAATCAGATATCGTGAAGGACGACCAGAGGGCGCAACTTAGGTAAATTACCTTCAGTAATGTACGTATTTCTCTCTCATCCCCAGCCCCTGGGAAATAGTTGCAAAACTTTTTCCAGTCGTGTTCTGGGTTGGGAAACGTAAAGCTGTCAAGCTTCTTTTGCAGCGTAATGATTTCTGCATCCAGCTCACCGTAGGTCATCTTACGATCCCAGAACTTCGACTCGGGAGCACCGGGATCCACGACAGCATCCACTGGTTTCCTTTCCTTAGGTATGGGATACCCATCTTCATCTACTAGGTAAGGAATGAAGCAGGGTGCATCTATGTCGTATATGTCGTTTTCGAACCCTCTCGGTTGTGTTTGCAGAAAGAGCTGCATAGAATGCCGGTTTTTCTTGAAAAAGCTCAGTTGCCGGTATAAATATAACACGGCCCCGCTAAACAACATCATATCATATCTTTAGTATATTCATCTCTGAGCAATGGAATTTTGTATAACAAACTTTGGCCCGAGATTTTCCCGGTTACCGCAGAAGGGGTTTATAACTTCATTCCAGAGCCTAGGTACTAGATTTGTCCGTTTGCACGGCCGCGCCATTCCCCCGTTCTAGAGATGAATAACAGCAGAATATTTGAGATGTTTGCATATACACAACAAAATACTAAAACAACAAAATATACACAACACAATATACACAACAAAATATGCACAACAAAATATGAATAAAAATATCATATATACACGTTGTGTCCTATTCCTCCGCCCGCAAGTACAGCGAGGAGGGCTCGCGGGTGCGGCCATGGCCACCCCGGATGCGGCCTCGGCCGGGGGGAGCACGGTGGGGTGCAACAGGCTCCCCCACGTAGAGCTCATAACGGTACGACCACCTCCAGATCATAGGAGGTGGTGGTGGGGGAGGAGGAGGCGGTGGTGCAACGAAGGTGGAAAGTGGGTGGTCGAAGAGAAGAGATGACGGGACCTCTCGAGGAGGAAGCGGGGCTGTGAAAACCGAGTCATGCTCGGAACGGCTAAGCCGATTGCCGAGCATGTCGAGAAAGAGCATGTGCTCTCGGGAGAAAGGCGAGACTTCACGGGATCTCTTCGGCATGATTATACCTTGAAGTAAGGCGGTTTAAACTTTTGAACCTGTAAACAAAACACCACGCGAAATTTAGTTTTAAGCTAACAAAACCTGCGAAGTAAAGAGCGGCAGTAAATAACACAACCAGCAGTTGTTGAGTCGCCCGAAGAATAGAGCGAGCCGAAGGGCGACTCATCCGCG
>LGRX02012252.1:0-16909 GCA_001247695.2 Cymbomonas tetramitiformis
AGATGTAACGGCATAAGGCACACGATGTGACCTACGCTAAGATCGCGTATGCTCGGGCACGGTGATGTGACCTGCGCTACGATCGCGTATGCATGGGCACGATGTGCCCCGCGCTGATGACGTGGATTCGGGCTGCATCCCAAGAACTGCGATGCACCTTCGGTGCGATGGGCTGCATCCCAAGAACTGCAATTCGGCTCATAGTAAGCTGCCACGTCATCACATCGACCGAACTGTGATACGAACTGGAACACGAATCATCAGGTGACGATCTGATTTCAAGTGGGGAGATATGTTAGGGATCGCGAGCAGTCATCAGATGTTGGTGCGTCATCGAAGCTGCCGAATCGCGATCCGTAATTATATCAGAAACTGAATGAGTACCACTGAATGCGGGTCGATGTCATCATCAACCCGCGTAGCTCAGTTGGTAGAGCGACTGTGATTCAATCAGGAGGTCATGGGTTCGAGTCCCGTCGCGGATACCATTTTCGCCGCGATGGATTACGCTCGACCCATCTCAAACAGTGAAAAATCCCATCACTATTTATAGAGCCCTAGAGCATGGGTGGACGGAAAGATGACGAGGGCAGCAGGAAGGTCCATGTGCCAACCATAGGTAGACTCGGGAGTAGGCTCAAATATTACACCATAAGGTTTGCTGCTGCCTCTATCGGTGGAGATAATAATAGCACCATATGACGGGTGCCTGCGGCTCTCTCGGGCTCTGACAACTGTCCAGATCGGATAGTGCTCATTGACCGAGACGGTCTTCCTATAGTGTGCGACATACACCAGCAGGTGTCTGTAGTGTGTACCGTCGGGTGTGGACTTGACATAGTGTACCACGTCAGTCCAAGTATTGTCCCTCGACGGAACAGAGAGAAGCACACAGCCGTAAGACTGTCGGTCGGAAGTGCAGTAGTATGAGCTGATCCCGATGACGCCGGAATAAGTACAGTCGAGTGTCTCTGAGAAGGGAGATGGCCTGATAAAGGTAGCATCAACCTGTCTGTCAGTTGCCATAGTGTCTGGAAATGCTGACATAGATCTGCCCAGGTGCTCATAAGTAGGTACAGTATCCAGTGTGGCTTGCCCACAAGGTGTACTGTGCCGTCGGTGGTATCTAGGATTTTGTAGGCATTAGAGCCCATAGAGATACCAACCATACGGCCTGCCCATGATCTGTTCTGAAGTTTTGATGAGATGCCTGGCTGTCTGCTGTTTCTCTGCTGACTGTCCATAACCGCATAGCAGTGTGCACCAAATGCACGGAGACGACGGTACTGAAAGTGATGACCTGTCATAGTGTGGATAGGAGTAGTCACCACTTCCTTGTGTGGTGTAATGGTCCACAACAAGGCACCATGCTTAGCCGCAAGCGGCCAGTAGCTGAGGTCGAGTCCAGAAGCTGTAAGGATGGATCGGATCATACGGGACAGGATGCCAGTGACGTTCTCCGCATAAGGATTGTCCGTATGGACTGTGGGAAAAGAGGTCTGGTGGATAATGCCATGCTGCTGATAGGCTGCCCGGCATTTGGCATCTGCCATCTCAGGTGCACAATCAGTCCTCAGCACCATCTCGGAGTCTGAGACTGTAGAGGTGGACAAGAATAGCTCATCAATGCCGTAGGAGAGGGATCTGGTATAGCCAATGAATCTCAGGAGACATACGTAGTAGTCTGCCTTAGAGGCAACGGTGAACACAAATAGGTATCTGGTGGAGATGTCAATGAAGTGGATACGGTATCTGTGCCCATTGTAGCCAATGGGTGAGATGGGGCCTGTCATGTCTGAGGCTCATTTCCGGGTTGGCTGTTGCTGACTGGTACGGAGTCGTTCTCTGCTCGGGGCTGGTTTCTGTTTGAGGCCCGTCGTAGCACAGACTGCACACCACTGAGAGCAAGTGGTAAGTGAAGCAAGAGCTGCTCTGGAACACTGTGGTCTGCCCAAGTCTACCCCTGGCATATCGTAGAGACGGAGGATACGGGTCATCGAAGCATGCCCGAGAGCATCATGCAGCTCAACAGGAGGACTGACCCTGATCGGGGTATGGCGGTCTCGGTAGAGGATGCAGACAGATGGGAAAGGGTGTGCCATCGATGAAGACCCGACCAGGTCCACCGTCAGAACCAGCTGGGGTGAGAGGGTGTGTAGAGGTGTATGTGTGTTTCCCAAGATAGCTGAATAACCCCGTAGTACCAGTGGGCCAGATATGTAATACCTCCATAGTACAGGTCTTATGCCAGATCCGGTGGGATGGCATATAGGGAACTACCCAGAAATATACAGTATTATGAGGGTCCAGAGGAAAGTCAGCATTGCCTTTAGTGAAAAGGCGGTCCAGAATAGATATAGAGAATGGCGGATTAGCATAGAAGTAATGACCAGTCAACTGGATGGAGAAGATACTGTTCTGACTGTGATAATGCTGCAGAGCAGGGTGATTATTACCCTCCCCGACTGGGAGAGAGTCGCCGAACATGGAGATGTCAAAGGCTGGTTCCCCCAGCTCGGCCGTAGCCGTAGGAGACCCATGAGTGGTAGCCCAGGCACTGTACTGACTGTTGGACCACATCCAGTCGGATGGGTCCCCTGATCTGTGTTTCTTCTTATTGCCCTGAAAGGCCTGAAAGCTGACATCTGCTGACTCTGGCTCTGCCCAAAGGTAGTCTGTGCCATCATCAATGATAGAGTATGTCCGACCAGAGTCAAGATGGGCATATGTCATACTGATGAAGTCAGGTGATGAGAAACCCTCCCGGAGCATAACTCGGGTTGACAGGAGAGTTTTGGCGCCGTGTTTGAAATGGCAGTCAGGAATGCAGTACTCATCAATGTCACCAGTCAGTATGTCTCTGCCGATCAATCTCAGTGTGCCAGTGCCATCAGTCCGTGAGGCGGGTCCAGTCATGACTGTACTGAAGGATATAGTCCTGCTGGTATCAAGGTCAGTGATCCTGTGTCTGGACCCGGTGATGTTGCCGGTTGCACCGGAGTCACAGACAATGCCATCAGTGTCAGAACTGGTGGTAGAGTACAGATGTATCATAGGGTTCTGGGAGAAGATGACTGAAGGTGGTGCACAGAATAGCCCAAACCAGGTACACATCTCCAGAGCCGTGTCGCCTACATACTGCATAGCACCGTAGAGTGGAGTCTGAGTCATAGGACTGCAGACGGCGGAGATCGGTGCCAGGTGGTGACCAGCCTCAAAGTGAGCCTCCACGAGAAGCTCCTCATAGACACTCTGGTAGAGACATGTCAAGACAATGCCAAGAAAGGCTGTCAAGAGCAAGGCTGCCACTGCTCTGTACCTCCGGCGCTGCTTTTCAAGCGCCTGAAGGAGACAGATCTGGGCGGAGCTGTCTGGCGGAGAACCGTCGGAGCCACGAGGAGAACCATAGTGGCGGTGCTGACCGGAGTCATACTGCCAATACCAGTCGGAACCAGAGGAATACTCAGGACCAGCACCAGAGGAACACTGCCGGGTGGCAGACCAGTCGGAAGTGACACCAGTGCCACCATCAGGTAAGCCACCATCGGGTAAACCACCATCACCAGACCAAACTGACTGGACTGACTGGACTGATTGACTGTACTGACTGACTGCAGTACTGCAGTACTGCTTTGCCCACCTCCCATCTCCCCCCCCGGTTGACACAATGTCAATCCGTCCCACACTCCCTGAACAGGTGCTGCGGCTGAGAGGGCCTCCGCCGAGGCACTTGCCAGGAAGCAAGTGAACAAGGCGAAGGACATGAATGCGCACCGAAAGATAGAGACACCACCTCTACCGACACGCCGTGGCGGTGGCGGGTGGTGCCTGTGTGTCAGACATGTGCGTGTCACAAGCCAGGTCAGGCGACTCGTGGACCGGAGCGGAGACAGGAGGACACTGCTGAAGGAGAGAGCGGGAGAGACTCCCTTCTGTAGGGCGACTTCCGAGATTGATTGAATTGAAGTTTGTGGCCGTGTCAGTGCCCCCAGTGTGCACCCGGTGCTCACAGGCTGGTGGAGACACTGACACGGCAGAGCCTGCATCAGACAGCAACAAGTCAAGAGGGCCAGGTGGCGGGGGCGTCACCAGAGGGGCTACACCCCTAGCTCCTAGTGAACTCTTTGATGGCAAAAGGTTACCGTGGCAAACGGTAGGGGACCTGTAATCCTCCTCCCACACCCGCTCCCAGTGAACCTGCTCCAGGGATTTCCCTGGAGCAGACAGGGGAGAAGCAGGCGGGGGCACCGCACTGCTCCGTGACCCCTCCCTCAACAAAAATGCACTGTGAGTGTGGTGTGGGGAAGAGTGCTCGGTGGGTACCGGTGCCGTGCACATGTCACTGTCCTCACCGTCACCCTGCACCACCGTCATTCCTGCAAACAGAGAGCAAGTCTCTGTAAGTGCAGGGACGGTGTGCGTGTGGTGGACGGGTGGGGACAGTGAGTCACACTGTGCTGCAAACAGTCCAGCAGACACCACCGGCGAGTCTGCTCGGTCCTGCGGAGCATGATCCACAAGAGCCGACCCGTGCGGTGCCTACTGTGTCCGGCTGGAGTGGTACTGCCTGCAGCAGGCGAGCACCACCGTAGCCGTGGACTGTGCAGAGTGCTGTGACACATCGACGGATGCATCGTGCTGTGCAGAGGCAGGTGCAGAAGCAGGGATGTCAGGCAGCAAGTAGGGGGGAGTGGGAAAAGGGTCACAAGCCTTTTGTTCTGTGCCGGTCCGGAACATCCCGAAGTGCACTCTTCCGAGTGACAACGAGAGATTCTCGGACTGTGCACAGAACTTTTGGAATTTGGCTTCCGCATGTTGTTGTAGGCGGTCCCACTCCTGTTGTTGAGCCTCGGAGAGGCCATCCCAGTCCCCATCGCCGTCAGACTCATCGGAGTCCTCGTGCTCCTGACTGGCGGAGTGAGAAATCTCCTCACCCTCACTGTCAGAGCACGAGTCCTCCTGGTACCCGACAACTGCTGGGGTGCCGTGCAACAGACAGAAGGACTCTAGCGCCTGTTCAGACTCCTCGTAGGCAGTCTGATACAGGGCAGCTAGAATCTCTGTCCGAGCATGCTCCGCAAGCAGCTTCGGGTCCAGATGAAAAGCATGAGCCGACATCAGCTTCGGGCAGTCGGCAGCCTTGTGCCCCTTTGACCCACAGGTCCAGCATTCCCCTCGGAACTGCTGGGTCTGCCGATCAAAGACGACACGGGACTTCCCCTTGCCCTTGCCTTTGCCGGTCCTCTGCTTCCCTTTACCGCCTGCCTTACCACCCTTGCGGGGAAAGACTCCTGCACGGTACCCAGAGCCAATCCCCTTAAAAGGATTAGAGCGACGAGGCAGAATGTCCTGACGGGATGAGGAGCGGTCAGGGACTCCCCTGCGGCCATGTGCACCACGGCTTCCGCCGTGGTGCGAACCTGCATCATTATAGAAAGCAGCCGTTAGTGGTGACTTGACTTTCGTCCCCGCGTTCCTGTGCACTGCCCGTGTCTCACGGAAACAGGTCAGCAAGGAAAGCGAGGAGTCGGCATCGAGCTTCTCCTCTGTGTAGGCATCATGCACCGCCTTATAAAAGACGGGACAGATCCTACGGAGAAACAGTGCAATCCGTGCTTTCTCGGAGATAGCAACGGTGCACCCAGGACCCAAGTCAGACTCAATGGTGTCCAGAGTAGATGTCTGGAACACATCAATGTAGTCTGCTGGATCCTGGCCAGCCCTCAAGTCCACTCTGTCGCCAGCGAATAAGAAGTCCGCAGCACAGAACTCCTCGTGATCGGGCACAACGTGCCTCACGAGGTGAACGAGTGCAATTTTCCCATCCCCTGGGAAGAGTCTGTCAGCTTTGCGCAGGATACGCAAGGCGTCTCCTGCGCAGAGCGACTGAAGCAGTTCCAACAGCAGGAGATTCGCTTTCTTCGGAACCTCCAGACTGTGGTTCTGCAAGTCAAACATCAATGCCATCTTGGGGTGAACGAGTTTGAGCCTGGAATCGAGTTGCTCAACCAGGATGTCCAAGAGCACACGAGCATTTTTCTCGTTGCTAGTGAACTTCCAGGTTTTCGCAGACTCTCCAGGCTCAACACATTTTCCCTTAATGACATTGAGCAACGCGTCGAACTCGGCCGGCTTGCGTAAGAGTTCCCACGCCAGATTGTTGCAGACGGACATTTCTGATGTTTCCGGAGCATCTGCCGACGTAGGCGTGCCATTTAAGGCACCAAATTTCAGCTGACGTTTTCTTGCCCCTGGGGGGTGAGTCAGCAGTCGTCTCGGCAGCACCGGCGGAGTAGCGTACGGCGTGGAAGACATCTCTAGATAATAAAAAAAACTATAAGCAAGGCACACACTAGCAATCCCTAGCAGGGAATAACAAGCAAGCAGGGAAGATATCTTACCCCGATTGGCCGGCCCCGGGCCGAACTGAGTCGCCAAAATGAGGCCCGGGCCGAAAAGGGGCCGAAAGGCAAATTGCTTTGGGGCCGAACCAATTTGGCGCAAACTTCTAAAATTTTGATGAAAATTTTGCGATTTTTGCATTTTCCCATACTTAAGAATAAAAATTTCGGGCAATTTGTATTTTGGACCGGGCAGGCCGAAGGCGGGCCGAAAGAAAATTTGATTTGGGGCCGTACCAGCTCAACGGAAGATATCTTCCCTGCAAGCAAGTAAGCAATCAAAATTCACAACAGGAGCACCAAGAGGGTGCCAAACAGAGAAGAGGGAAGAAATCCTGTGATGCAAAACAACACAGTCAGCAGTTAGTGGCGATGAGGTGGAGGAGCTTGTCGTTCGGTCTTGCGTTTTGAAGTGTACTCGCGCGAGATTACTAGGGTCCCTACGGTTGATCAGGCCGTCCCAGGATTGTCCCAGTTAATTGAAACGCTGAAACGGAACGGACGATTCCTCTCACTCACCACTACTTGCCTACTTAACTTCCATGATCTCTACTTGGCGCGCCCCTCTTGGCGCTTCCCTAAGCGTTTAGCCAACTATAATTGGCTCCTAGCCTAAGGTCGGTGGTGGGGCCAAACCTGCGAGAAAACACTGTCAGCAAACATACAGGTCAAACAGGAAGCACTACAACGCTCAGGGTTTCGCACTCTCAGAACCTCTCTCAACATACAGAAGATATAATATATATAGTTCTAGTATGCTGAGTGTGATGCGAAATGAGCTAGTGTGCTCTGTCTCATGTGACAACCGAACTCGATCAGAGGAGATGACAATCAGGTCAGTGAAGTAGTCAGAGGTGTCGAGCCGTATCGGTGAAGACAGCGGTCAGGTCGAGTCGGTGATGACTGCGGTCATGACGGGTCGGTGATGACAACTCTGATGACTGAGCTCGGACTGAATGTCAACTCCAGCACCTTGTTCTCACGTTTTATTCAACTCACTTTGAATATGCATACAAAGTCTGAGGAGCATCGAGGTGTGATAAGTTAGAGACTGATTTATCTTTTTGGGTTTATGGCGTCATCGCGACCTCTTGGGGTGTGGAAGTCAAGGTTGAGCTTGCCAACCTTGCTTGGGTTCGAACCCAACCACATCGAAGTCCTCTGTGTTAGCGCACGAAACTTTGCACTAAATTTGCTGAGAGTGATATTAGTTCACCATCTTGCGCGCAAGGATTGTCGTCAAGTATGCACGAGAAGGTCACTTCATGACCAAGAGCTTTTTGGGTTTGGGTTTTCATGTACCCAAACCAACAAATGCCAAACAGTCAAGGTCTTCCCGTGCTTCCTAGCAAACGAAACTACGCTGATATTTTGCCAAGATATATATCTTCAAGTTCCCTAAAGCACAAGGACTGAGATACATTGTTTGCGAAACAAACGGTTTATTTCCTTGGCAGATTTACGTTGGGTTTGGGCTCGAATGTACCCAAACCCAATATATTCCAAACAGCCAAGGGCTTCCCGTGCGCGTTCTAGCGCACGAGATATTCCACAAATATTGTCGAGATATATACATTTAAGTTCCCTGAAGCTCAAGGACTGGCATACACTGTGCCCGAAACGAACAGTTTATTTCTTTGGCAGATTTATTGGGTTTGGGCTCGAATGTACCCAAACCCAATACATGCCAAACAACCAAGGGCTCCCCCCCCCGTGCGTTCTAGCGCACGAGATTTTCCACAAATATTCTCGAGATATATCTCTTTACGTTTCCTGAAGCTCAAGGACTGGGATACATTGTTCGCGAAATGATCATTTTATTTCTTTGGCAGATTCGTATTGGGTTTGGGCTCGAATGGACCCAAACCCAATACATGCCAAACAGCCAAGGGCTTCCCCCCGTGCGTTCTAGCGCACGAGACTTTCCACAAATATTGCTAAGATATACATATTTTAGTTCCCTGAAGCACAAGGACTCGGACTTCGATGTGGTTGGGTTCGAACCCAAGCAAGGTTGGCATGCTCAACCTTGACTTCCACATCCCAAGAGGTCGCGATGGCGCCACAAACCCAAAAAGATAAATCAGTCTAAAACTTATCAAACCTCGATGCTCCTCAAAGTTTGTATGCATATCCAAGGTGAGTAGATTAAAATATGAAAACAAAGTAAGTCCGATGTGGTTGGGTATCATCCCAAGCTAGGTTGCCCTAGACTTCCACATCTCAAAAAGGTGCGTCCCTCCTCGCCATCGGAAAACCTGCGAATCCAGCTGCACACACCGAATACCGTGAGTTCGCATATATGCAATAAACGAATTGAAAAATAAAAAACAGCCAAACACTTCCGCAATCCCTGCACATAACACAGCAGTCACACTCTGTGTCTAAGTAGTCGCGTTTGCGGTGACGATTAGTCGCGCGATTAGTCGCATTTTGGGGTGTTCACGATTAGTCGCGACTAACGTTTAGACCTTAACATTGTGGGCGCATCTAACCGCTCCCGAGACATACTTAGACACCGCTTATCCTTCATGTGAGCTCTGTATCCGTAACTTATTCGTATCACCCATATCGATGTGCATACATACCTATACGAAGTACATTATATTATTATAGAGGCATTACAAAGTCTATTACAGAGGCATTACAAAGTCTATTACAGCGGCATTGCAGAGTCTATTACAGAGGCAGCGAGACGAGATGGAATAATAGTATAACACTAATGTTGCTTGCTTTTCAGATGATTATTTGTATCGATATCGTGTAAAATTACGGTAAGCAATTAAGGTCGTATCAAGAGTAAGGAGCTGCATTGGTCCCGACAGTTCCTGGAGGTTTCAGCGAAGCCCCCTCCACACCTGACGGATCAATCACCCTCACAAACCACCACAAGAACTTGGTGTCATCAGCGCGGTCGGGTCGTGTGAGCACAGGTCTGGCCGGGGCTGCTGCTGCCATGATGGTCCGTGAAGTATGAAGTGAGATGTTGAGAACTGGTGTGTCCCTGTCGTGTACATCTTTGACTTCGTTCGGCTGTGTTATTCGTGTTATGTGACGCTCCGAACCTCCGATGTCGCGATAACTCATCGGTCGCGACTAAATCCTTAACACTGTGGGGCCCCGAGCCACGATTAGTCGCGCGATTAGTCGCATTTCGGGTTGTCCGCGATTAGTCGCGACGAGCGACTACTTAGACACAGGTCACAGTGAACACCGTTCCGGCCATGGGGCGAAGGAACGTTGAGAAAATTATTGAGCAGTGGATGTCGCAGCGAGCGCTTTATGGTTGAGCTAGTCAACGCTAGCGCCAACGGTAATCGTATCCGCGATCCGTATCGATGGAAGATAAATTGCAGAGGGAGGGAGGCGTCTCGATTGCGCGCAGTGGGGATCGTGGCAATGGAGCTGCCTCGCGCGGAAATATAGGTTCAGGCGAGGGTGTGCATTCGATGGAGCAGCGGCGACCAGACCGAGACGAGACGTTCCGAAGAAAAACTGCTTCTGCGACAGGTCCCTCCGAAGTGATGAGGACTCCTTTTGCCAGAGGTGGCAACTATTTACCTCATATTCATCAGTAGTATAAAGGTGATTTAGGTTTACGCTTAGGTTTAGGTTCCTAAGGAACTGTTAAGCTGTACTTCCGCGCGAGGCACTCGATATCCGCGCATTCATCGAGACGCCTCCCTCCCTCTGGTTTTTTCAAACATTCTCTTATATGTTTTTAAAAAGTTGAAGTATGGGGCTGGGCGGGGGCCAGCGCGGCTGGTGGTAGCTATAGGATTGGCTGGTGGTAGCTACGTAGCTACAGCCTACCATTACGAATATTTCTAGATTTCTAGATTCTAGATTCTGTATTCATATGGAAAGAAAAAAATCACCTGAGACTGAAAACAAGCCCCGAAATGAAAATGAGTGTGTACCTCGTAGACGAGAGAATGTTATTAGAATCGGCCACCCGACCGGAATGTTTTGTTTTTGTGTTTACACAACCTGTTTGTATTGAAGCAAAGGAAGTTTCGACGTTTCGCTCACGCGACTGCACAAAAATTCAAGCTCGACTACTGGAATAATTTCGCGTTAGACGTGTGCACCTCACGTTTTAGGTGCCGGCCTCCTAATCAGTTGCATGCGACTTGAACAGTTTTGCAAGGGAGTATTGGCGGTTGGGTTGTCACCAGCACTCTTTCGTGGTGGTGTCGTAGGTTGGGCGCTTTGTGCAATGCTCCCGAACTGGTCTTTATCAGTGTTGCTGCTAAGCATGCTGTGTGGAAGAGCCAACAGCGATAAGCTTGAGCAATGCCAATCATATTTGGCATGCGATCCCGCCAACTGCACAACCTTGTACGTCACCGATAACCCGCGCACCCATACTCGGGCGACCTTGCTTACAGTGTCTATTGCATGTGTTATGTGGCATTGTTCCGGCTTCCTCCGGCTAAGCCCACATCTTACCAGGCTGATTGATTCCTTTGGTTAGGAAGCCTGGAGTCGCGGGGCCTTAGGATCTATTCATGCATTGAAAACGTACGGGTACTTTGTCATGAAGGGATTCCAAACCACCCTGCACGTCTGAAGTTCGAGGAAGGATCTTGTGCATGTTGCGTGGCATAAGGGATGGGATAGCGACCAAGCTCTTGGTGTGGTATGCTTGATGTGGTGGTCGGGCTGGCGGGCGCTCCTCCCGTTTCTAAGTATGTCCTGGGCACAACTTCACAGCCCCGCCCCATATCTCCGCGCTCCTCTTGAAATGTTTCGCTCGGGCTGGCTTCGCTTTCGTGCCTCACGCCGCCTGGTGTGCGGGACCGTTGGGTGTGGTGGGTTCTCACAGAGACTGCTCGGATTCCAGCCTGACAGGAACTCTTCCCTCCAGCCTCGGGGACCTAGTTTTGTTAAACTCCCTGTGAGTATACGCGCCAAGGCATAAATACTGAGGGCTATACCACACCTTGCGATGTTGATCTGGTTTCGTTTCTAACGCAAGTAGGATCCCGGGCCCGCTTGCTACTTGTAGCTCAACCGAGTTGTCCTCGGAGCGAGGCCGCGGAGTTTGGGAAGTTGGCCGCGGAACCGCACTTCGGAGCTGGATATTTGGCCAGGGGTGGAGGATGCCGTGATGCGGGAACGGGACGTCGCTTGGTCAGGGCAGCTTTTGTAACGATGCAAGACTCGCCTGTTGAACGGGTGTGCATGGAAAGGCCTTGTCGACACACCCCAAAAAAGGGGGGGGCGAGGGTGGTCACCTGCGGAAGGCTCCGTGTCGTCTCAAATAGTGCGTACTCGAGTGGCAGTAAACGTGGGGAGATACCACTGGTGCAGAGAGTTGTGAGGGCATCTTGCAACCCAGCTTGGATGGGATCATGTGGGAATGTGTGTAGTATCACGGGGTGCTAGCTGATACCCCGATCAAACCAATGAATGTGAAGCAGACCACGGCAAGTGGTCAGGTTCTCGGCAGTAACGGAGATGTTTCGAACACCTGTGTGATGTGGGGCTGGGAGAAGTGTTTGCGACGGCCTCAAGATGGCGGGCAGCTTGCACTCATAGTGGGTCGCGGAAACAACGAAAGGTTCTGTTCCGCGCGTGCAGCACCTATCACACTGCGGCAAGATGCGGAGATGTTCGCAGCACAACGGAGTGGTAGTCAAGGAGTGCGACAATGTTTCTGAGCGTTGCTGCGCAGTGCCAGTCTGACATGAAAGTCGCACTGTAAATGACCTCTCGAAATTGGTCCTATGATGCGTGTATTTTGCCCAGCCGAACAGCATCCTTATACAAACGAGGATTATTTATGACTTATGATCGTCATCCTCATGATCTCACGATGACGGTCATATCTCATAAATATAATCCTCGTGTGTACAAGACCCTCATTTGGCTGGGCGAAAACACATCACCGGACCGCTTTCAACAGGTTGTTGGCAGTGCGACTGCCATAAGTGGGTGGGGACGGTGCAGCGCCTGCATATTTCTTCCCGGCAACTTCGCCTCGACGGGGCAGTTCTCACGTCAAGCTGGAAACCCTGCGCTGCACGTATGGCGTGTGGGAATCCTCACCGTGCTGGCAAGGGGGACGATGGCAGTGGAGGAGGGGGTGGGTTGGAAGGTTGTCCCGTGCAAAGGAGAGAGTGGTCAGTGAAGGACACGATGCATGGGACCGACAGTTTACGCGAGTAGTCGAGATGCATATCTGACTGTGTGAACTGAACTCGTGGGGCGGCGGTGGGGGGTACGCGACAGCTACCTCGAACACAACTCCCTGACGGGTCCAATTCCAACGGAGCTGGGGAAGCTCACCGCCGTGAAGGCAATGTCAGTGCCCACGGCGTGTGTGTGTTGCAACAACTGTGCCAGGGTCCCCCAAGCCGGGAAGCAGTTTGCCTCAGATGTCGGAGTCGGAATCACAGTCTAGATATCTTGAGTACGGTAGCTCTACTTTGCTCTCCTTTGCTCTCCGCACTCGCCCGCTCTCCACTCCCACCACTCTCTCCTTTGGCTCTCTCCCTCTTGCCTGGATGATGCCTCTGATTATAAATTCCCCGTGCGGCCCCTGCAAACGGGCAGAAAAAGTTCCCCGGATGGGGTGGATTCCATCTGTCAATGGGAGCAGATGTAAAGTTCCTGCATGTTTCTCACATGCACTGGGATGGTGGAGTGTTGACTTTTGCCAGCTGGCATCACTCCGTTCAGTGGGTGGGCTGTGTGCTGCAGGTATTTGGGCTACAACAGCCTGGACGGCGCGATTCCCACGGAGATCGGGGCACTCGCAGAACTTACTTCGATGTTCGTGCCCGCCAAGGTTGGTTCATGGTGGGGCGTGATGGCTGTTTGGATCTGGTTGGATCTTGAAGAATGGCTGGGTTACGGAATGCGTTGTGATTGCCACGGGCTTTTTGCCGGGGACCTCCTAGTGGGGAGTGTGTGGATGCATGACTCGGCCCTGCTGACCTCCATAGGGGATGCAGTGGTGGTGCCCCATCCCGTTACACGCGCGGCTCTGCGTGCCTGGTGGCAGTCAGAATCACAGTCTAGATATCTTGAGTACGGTAGCTCTACTTTGCTCTCCTTCGTTCTTCGCGCACTCGCCCGCTCTCCACTCCCACCACTCTCTCCTTTGGCTCTCTCCCTCTTGCCTGGATGATGCCTCCGATTATAAATTCCCCGTGCGGCCCCTGCAAATGGGCAGAAAAAGTTCCCCGGATGGGGTAGATTCCATCTGTCAATGGGAGCAGATGTAAAGTTCCTGCATGTTTCTCACATGCACTGGGATGGTGGAGTGTTGACTTTTGCCAGCTGGCATCACTCCGTTCAGTGGGTGGGCTGTGTGCTGCAGGAATTTGGGCTACAACAGCCTGGACGGCGCGATTCCCACGGAGATCGGGGCACTCGCAGAACTTACTTCGATGTTCGTGCCCGCCAAGGTTGGTTCATGGTGGGGCGTGATGGCTGTTTGGATCTGGTTGGGTCTTGGAGAATGGTTGGGTTACGGAATGCGTTATGACCAGTGTTGTCAGTACCTACTAAACTGGCAGTAGTTACTACGATAGTTACGACAGTATTTGAGAGATACTGTGACAACAGGCCTGAATGAAAATGACAGTAGTTAAAGGGGTCAGTAACTGTTGCGCAAATGACAGTAGCTACTGTTTTTTACAGTAGCTATTTTTTACAGTAGATACTGTCATACACAGTAGCTACTGTCATTTGCGCAACAGTTACTGTGTGAGTTGCGGACCTTCTGATTGTGGAGGTGTGGATGTATGACTCGGCCCTGCTGACCCCTTATGGGATGCAGTGGTGGTGACTGATCCCGCCACACACGCGCCTCTGCTATTGGCTCCCGGGTGGCTATCCTGCACTCTGTGCATGCGCGGGGATAGTGGCGCCCTTCTCATCCCGCCACACGTGCGGCTCTGCTATTGCTCCCGGGTGGCTATCCTGCACTCTGTGCATGCGCGGGGATAGCGGCGCCCTTCTCATCCCGCCACACGTGCGGCTCTGCTATTGGCTCCCGGGTGGCTATCCTGCACTCTGTGCGTGCACGGGGATAGCGGCGCCCTTCTCATCCCGCCACACGTGCGGCTCTGCTATTGGCTCCCGAGGCTATCCTGCACTCTGTGCATGCGCGGGGATAAAAGGCTCTTCTCATCCCGCCACACGGCGGCTCTGCTATTGGCTCCCGGGTGGCTATCCTTGCACCTGTGCATGCGCGGGGATAGCGGCGCCCTTCTCATCCCGCCACACGTGCGGTCGGGTACCAAATGTGCACTTTTCAGATGTTCCTCCTGGAAGTCTCGGCCATCCTTGGTTGGCTGCCTGTGGCGGTAACGTGGGTCAGTTTGCTGCAGACACGGTGACTCGTAGTGATCAGGGGTGCGGGTGGGTGGAGGGAGGGCCGGTGTGGGGGTTTACCGCAGAGAGTTTAGCCTCAACCAGCTGAGCGGCACGTTGCCCACGGAGCTGTGGGCGCTACCAAAAGTATACTGGATGTGCGTGCCCGCAAAGCTTCGTGCATAACAAGGCAGGTACCAGGTAGCCGCCGGACAGGTAGCCCAAGGACAAGCACACACACACACACCATGATGGCCCCCGGGGCGGCGGCGAAGAAGGTAGAGGCGAGCAAAGTGGCGACGTACGGGGATGTCCGCCCACATCACTTCAACCCCTTTGGGGTGGAGGTGTATGGTGGGCTAGGGCCTGCGGCGTATGGATTCCTTCGGAAGACGCAGCGGCGCTTTAGGGAGTGGCGGTACATGCAGGCGAACGCGGAAGGGGGAGAGCAGGTGGACGGCAATGGGGACGAGGACGAGGACGAAGAAGCGGCACGTGGCGGGGTTGTGGGCTGGAAGAAGAAGTGGGTCCGGCTGCTTTCTTTCGCGCTTGCACGGGGGGTTGCAGGGCTGATCATCAGGCGGGCTGTAGGGCGATGTCCGGCCGGAAGTGGGTGGCGTTGGGCTGGCGGAGGGCGTGTGAGAGGAGGCATGGGCCCGGACCTAAATCGGGGGGAGGCGGACCGACGGGAAGGGGCGGAGAGGTTGGCGCTGATGGACAGAGCGTGGGAGGGCGCATTCGAGGAGACGGACTATGCCACGCAGGATGGGTCTGGCGGTGGGACGCAGAAATCTGAGGGAACGCAACGTGAGCGGTCTGGGCAGGCCTCCGGTGGGGCAGGCGAGGCAGGCGCGATGGCATCGAGGCTTTTGGAGAGCATGGAGGGCGTGCGGCGGGAGGTGGAGCATCTGGGCACTGTGGGGGGTCAAGGAGGGGGCACCGCCGAGGCGCGATCTGGATGGGCGCGTGCAGGCACAGGCGGGCTCAGCCAGGCGGCGTCAAGTGTCGAGGATATCTTGAATGAGTGGGATGACCTTTTGTCGCCGGGCCTGGAGAGTGGGGTCTGGACTCAGGAGCAGAGTGGGGCCTCGCCGGAGCAAGCAATGGCCTTGGCTGAGGGAGGGGTGGCCACCTTGATGGGGGCGAGCAGGCGGGTGGCCGGCCTTCTTGGGGGGGGTTGATGGCATGGGGGGAACTGATGAGGATGACGGGGGAGATGTGGGGAGGTCCGCGGATGGAATTGAGACACGCCGGGCTCCTCAAAGCCCGGGGGCCCATCCTTGCAGCGATGACCACTTACAACAGGTTGCACGGCAGCATACGGCATCTCATCAGCTTCCGTGCCCACCGGGCGAGGTTGCTGGCCGTGCCGGAACTAACAGTGAGCAGCTGTCGGTAAGGCGACGACCGGGTGGTGAACTATCGGCCACCGGGAGGGCTTGGGACACACAAGCAACTGTGGGGATGGGACCCCAAGTAGGAACAGTGCGGCGTGACAGTTACGGTGCGAGTGTGGAGCGCATTGCTCAAGTTCGCGGCCACCTCGCAAGGCAATCAGCGCAAGGGCTCCAGTCACGGGGAGTTGGTGCTGGGGGTAGAGGGCTACAGGCTCAAGTCGGTGGCGGATGCGCAAGTTTGGATGAGGGCAACCCAGTTTATCATTCTCAGCCCCTTGGGACAGCGCTTGGGCATTCTGGCCGTGGCGTGGGTGGGCAAGCTCTCTTGAGACCAGGCTGTAGGGGGCAGCAGGGTGATGTGGGATGTGGGCTTGGTGGTGGAGGGGTGGCTCGATTGGCGGAGGTGAGCCGGCTCCAGAGACACAGCAGCAGTGCGCCGGCAGGACAGCCGCAGAGGGGCTCAGGTGGCCCAGTGAGGCTCATGGAGCAGAGGGGTGGTCTTGCGCGTGGGCTTGGTGGTGGAGATATGGCTCGCGCAGATCGGGAGGCAGGGATGGACCGGCTTCAGGCACAAGGCGGCAGTGCGCTGGTGGTGCAGATGCAGAGGGGCTTGGGTGGCTCAGCGAGGCTTAGGGGGTCCCATTCTTCACTAGTGAGCTCCGGAGATTCCGGATGAGTGTCCCGAAGTGTGTGCGGAATCCTTTGATCCCCGGCGAGGGTACATAGTGCAGTCTCCTGTGGCTACGGGGTGCCAAAGGATTCGCAAGGATAAGCATACACACA